>PVKS010002112.1:0-124303 GCA_004027875.1 Aplodontia rufa
GCTAATGGGAGGAAGGGAGGGAGGGAGAGAGAGAGAGCGAGCGAGACCCTTTAAAAAAAAAAAAACATCTAGCAGGGAGCACTGTTACATGTCTGTAGTCCCAGAGACTCTGGAGGCTGAGACAGAAGGATGTCTCATGGAGACCAGCCTCAGCAATTTAGTGAGGCCTTAAGCAACTCAGCAAAACCCTGTCCAAGATTTAAAAAAATAAAATGAGCCAGGTCACTCAGTGGTAAAGCACCTCTGAGTTCAATACCCAGCACCCTCCCCACGAAAATATCTACACTTAAGGGAGTATTTCTGCCCTCTACCCACTGGCCCACACCCCTCAAGGAGGACACATATTAACATTACCACAGTAGTTTCACAGTGGTTTCATCTTTAGAATTCTAGTTAGGAACTGCAGCCCATGAGAGCAGAGAGGAAATTCACACTAGTAGGACTGGTACCCAGAGGCCACCCCCACCTAGGAGAATGGAATGTGTCAAATGGGAAACTTCTAAGAGTACTGACAAGAAGGCTCAGAGAAAACAACCACCCATTCTGGCAAGAAAAAGCAGCTCAACCCAGAGAATGGGGCTCCTGAAGAGAAGGAAGCCTCCTGCTTTCAGTATGTGCTGCTTTATGGCACCTGCTTCGGTATTTTCAGCAAGGCGAGAGGGCTTGTGAGGTAGGTGCGCCTACAGAGCACAGGAATTGGAGGGGCGATCAGGTGAGGACCTGTAGAGTGTTAGGGAGGACAACAGCAGGGTTGGCTGTCCAGCAAGGATATGGCAGTGAAGCGTGGAAGGGTCCTGAGCAGGTCCTGTCGCTCTGCCAGGCTTGTGCATGAGCCGGCACCACGTCTGTCTTTTTCCTCATGGTATAGGCCGTCCTGACCATCACAGTCAGTCTCAGTGCGCTCAGAGGCTTCTAGCCCGTGGGCAACCTGGAGCACTGGGTGACTCCCAGCCACAGCCTGGCCAGGATCAAGAGCAGCAGGAGCCTTTCCTCCTTGAACTAGGAGTTCAAAAGCCAGCTTTATGCAGGACTTACCCCCCAGGAGATCATGGCAAATTGTTCCACCTCTCCCCAACTGGGGAACAGAATTTTGCTTCCGGCTTAGGGGTACCCTGCACGCCTATGAAGCCCTACTGAAAATGAAGTGAGCCACAAGGGCCTAAACTAGTATGATTTTCTCCATCTGGCGAGGAGAGCCATCAGCATAAGAAATAACTGCTGGATGGTGTTATTTCAGTGCTAAATGGCCTCAGCGAGGATGCAAGACAATAGCCAGGGAGCAAGTGAGCGAACCCAACACTAAATTAAAGTTATTCTCCTGAGTGCTTCTGCCAGGGAAAAAGGCACACTTCACTTCTTGTCCTAAATAATTAAGGAAAATAAACTTTCATCCTTAAGACAGCAAATAATTGCTTCTTTCATTGAAATAAAGGGCGGTGGTGGACAATTTGGGGAACCAAAGAGGGAAAAATAAGTAAAGCATCATGAAATGCACAATTTCATATTTATTAGCGCTTAGTTAATCTGGAATGCAGATGGTGAGTTTCATCACTGCCAGTGTTAGGCAGTAGCCAGCAATGAGCAGAGAAATGCTTGACAAGGCCACAGGTTTACTCTTCAATTTTGCTGTAAGCTACTGCCGAGGCAGTTAAGCTGTGTAAAAACATTAGTACACAAATGTTGAGGATAAACAAAAGCAAAAAAGGGGGAATTCCTCAAGAAAAAAGGATCTATGGGACCATCTTCACAGGACCTATAAAATTTGAGATAAACCTAAAAGCTACTGGCGCCAGGTGTCTCCTACTAGCTCAGAAGGGGGTATTCTTTAATAGCACAGGTGCACTGAGGTAAATTTTGACCAATATTGACACCAATGCGCACATTAACATGGGATTGACTTGTAGATGAAACCCCCAAACAGGATGGCCCCCAAGACAGTTCTGGAGAGGACCAAGGAAGGTCAAAAACTCCACCCCTGACCTGAAGGAGGAGTTGAACCCCTGATTAACGAAAGCTGCTGAAGGAGGACCCCAATTTCGAACTGACCATCAAACAGTAATAAATTTGGAGACAGCATTGTCTGCTTTGTGGTTCTCTGCTCAGAGACGGCCCGCTCTCTCTTGAGAGTGCTCTCTGCTTGAATCTTACTTTGCTTTTCCTTTACTTTCACCTCTCTTTCACTTACAATAAAATTCTCTTGGATGACTTTTTGTGTCTGACTTTAAATTCTCTTTCGTTGGAACATAAGAACAGAGGATCGGAGTTTTAGCTCCCTGCTTTCCTGTGACACCAGGATCTTTCTGTCCCTTGGCGGGTGAAATAGGAATACATTTGCTAGAAGCCTGACTTGAACTTGATATTTGGGTGTCTGCATTTATGTATACTTGTGTATCTGTCAGTAATAAATTATGGCTGTAATTGATACTCCATGAAGTTCTATGTGACTATAGTAAGGACTTCATAATTATGTACCTTTGCGTTAGCATGCATGCATAGCTAGAAATTGCTAAATCCAATTTAAAATAGTTACATGCCACTAAATAGTATACTAGCACAAAGGTCAACAAGTATTTCTCTGTAAGTGATCATATAGTAAATATTTAGGCTTTGAAGATTTCTTATTCTTTCATATATTACTCTTCATTTTTATCTGTTCTTCTACATTTTCTCTTTATTCTTTTTAAAAATCCTTTTAAAATGAAAAAGAAATTCCTATCTCTCAGATTAAACAAAAATATGCCAGGGGTCAGATTTGGACCATCAATCATGATTCTCTAACCCATGAACCAGAAAGCTATATGTCATTAGAGGTAGGTAACTTCCCTTTCTCAAAACTACCAACTAGCCATGTGTACCATCGATGACTGTGTGTGTGTGTGTGTGTGTGTGTGTGTGCGCGCGCGCACATGCGCATTGGAGATGGTTGGTAAAAAAAATAGCAGAGATAATTAATGGTAATGGGATCATATAATGTACTCTGTCTGATTTTTATTCTTTAACTCATGTTTATATTGCCAGCTTTGAATTGTTGTAGACTCCAAGTAAAGGAAATTTCAGAAACCCTTGCAATTTCCAAGAAAGTCACTGCACCATTTGATTTTTTAGGTGAATCTTTTAAAAAAATGATAAAATATGTCATGAAAAAGTAAAGTTGAATATATAATTATAAATATACAATTTAAAATTTATGATTCTAGATTATTTTAAATTGTGGATTATTTTCTCCCCATATCATTTAATTAAAATACTCCTTTACATACTAGTGAAGGAACTAAAAGGTATCCTTTCAATTGCATTTAATTTTGGCTACTTTATTTACTTATTTATTTTTGCAGTGTCAGGAATTGAACCCACAGCTTCAAACATACTAAGCAAGAACTGAGCCACAAAACTACACCCTCATTCTAATTGTGGTTACTTTCAATCCATGATTTCCATAAATTTATTATTCTATCTTGACTTTGAGGGAGTTTTGGATTTTCTTTTCCAGATTTCTTTTCTTTTCTTTTTTTCTTAATCTTTTGGGAGACTTCACCCAAATAGATATCCCTTCCCAGTTTATCATAGTAATGCTTATATTTTACTAAAAGAAAAAAAATTGTGTGTGTTTATATGCATGTTTAAATATGTAAAAATATATTTTAAAAGTGTTCAGAGTGGCTAGGTACATTATTTGTTGGAGAATAATCGTACTAAGATGAACAATTTTTATTTTCCTTTCCGCTGACATTTTTGACACTTACACGTTGATTATGTCTTATATCATAGAGTCCTTTCAATTCTACCACAGTAAATGTGGACTTATAGCAAATACTCCTAAGTTACGTTATATTAGTATAACTTTGTACTCTGACTTTAGTCCTGACGCATGAACTTTTTCATACAGAGAACAATTTTTCCACCTACTCCCTGCGAAACTGAATTTTCTCAAGCCTTAGGCACATTTTAAGTTATACTTTGAATAATAAAGTAAAATATTGGATGATTATAATTTAAATACTTTCCACTAATATGTTTCCAAAATTAAATTCATCTTTTAGGATTACTATTATCCTGACCATTGCCTTAATTAGTGCTAGGACTAATGATCAAATAAATAAATTAGCCTTATGAATTTATTTTTACAAATAAATGAAAAAATATTTTATATTAGTATGGAGTCCAGCATTTAAAAAAAATAAAATAACACTTTATTCTTAATGAAAATTTGCCTTAGGGATTAAATATAAACATAATTAAAGCAGTTTTTTAAAATTATGTATAGAAAGACAGTAATAAGTACCAAGTAATATTGTCATAAATCTGTCATGACTTCATTATTATTACTAAATACATAGAAATTATTTTAATATATTTTTCAGTCACATACTTCTAAAATTACTGCTGCTATCCTTTCAAAGGAAACTCATTTTTTAAAGACAAGAAAGCTAAATTTCCACGGCAGCTTCCTTTGTGGACTTGACAGACACAATCTTATTCATAAGTTATTTGTTCAGATGCCAGCACAGCATGAGGGCCAGGAAAAGCAGTTCCGCTTCTATATGTGAAGAGCTGGAGGGCCTGCTGTACATACTTGGGCTCTGAGCTTAAATGGTGCATGTTTCAGGACAACCCTGGAGATCACAGCAGTTCAAGGATGCCTCAGATACTGGAGTCAATCCAGTCTACATTCATTTAAGACCTGGGGACTGGCTTTAAAAAGAACAAAGCTTGTTTTAAAATAAGTAGATCCATTACTACAGAGATGCTACAGCATGAACTTTAGTTTGCACCTATGAATTCCAGTTCTAGCACTCATTCTGGGTCTAACCAGATGTCTCTTAAGTCTGTTGACCAAAAGATGGTACATAAACTCACACACACACACACAAACACACACGTGTGTGCATGCATGGAGGAGGAAGAAAAATAAAATAATTTAATTAATTAACTAAATTTGGCCAATTTTGAAAAATGTTTGGATTTTATATACAGTATTTTGTTCCCACTGTTTTGGGCTCAGCACAATATCCAGTTTTGGATGATTATGTGATCAACTGCATATCTATTTGATCAAATAAAAGTTTCTTGACTCTTCATAAAAATATACATGTCTTTTATGAAACTATGAAATAATAATTGATCTCTCTGATATATCACCTTCTCTGACCTAGGTGTTATGGTAGATGTGAGGCATGTAATAAAAGTTCATGTGTGAGACATGAAAGGAGGCTTAAAGCTGAAATGATTGTGTTATGAGAGCCTTACCCCAATCAGTGAATTAGTTTAGTGATAGGGAGGGTTTGGCTGGAGGAGGCAAGTAGGGTGTGGCTAGAGAAGGTGGGTGCCTGGGGTGTGCTTCTGCTTTTGGAGTATATATGTTGTATCTGGAGAGTGGAGTCTCTCTTTGCTTCTTGGTGCAAAGCCCGGAGCCACTTTCCTCTTCCATGCTCTCCTGCAATGATATTCTGCCTCTCCCCAGGTCCCAAGAAATGGGACTTCTGTGGACTGAAACCATGAGCACTCAAATAAAACTTTCCACCTCTCATTGTTCTTTTCAGCTCTTTTTGGTCAAAGCAGCAAAAAAAAGTTGACTACATTACCAGGCACTGTGGTGCTTGCCTATAATCCCGCTCCCAGAGAGACTGACACAGGAGGATCATTGAACCCATGAGATTGAGACCATGCCCCCAAACTGTGACCTACTTCCTACAACCAGGTTCCATCTCCTAATGTTTCCACTTCCTGGTGATACCATCTATGAGCCACCAGCAGAGGGTCAGAGCCCTCATGTCCAATCACTTCCCAAGAGCCTCCTCCTCTAACCATAGCAACATTGGACATCATGCCTTCAACACATGAGCTTTGGGGGACACTCCAGATCTAAACCACTTCAAAGACTGACATCTGCAAGCCAGGAGGAGGGCCACCAGAATGAACCTAAATCTGCTGGCAACTTGGTATTAGACATTTGGACTGTGAGAAAAGTTTTTGTTGTTTAACCCACCCAGTCTGTGTGTTTGTGAGTGTGTGTGTGGGGGGCAGGGTTATTTTTCTGTTTATTTTTGTTTTTATTATTGGAGCCTGAGCAGACAAATATGTGAATGCAATAGACTATACTTTCAGTTAATTGAACAATAAATATAGCTATAACACCTACTAAGATTCAGGCAATGTGCTAGGATACAGTAAGAAAAAAAAACTTCATGTGTTTCCATTTCCACACATATATGAATAACAAATGTAAATGAGAAAAAATACATCATGGAATGCCAGATATAAATATTTCGTATAAAGAAGATTATATACGTTTATGAGAAAGAGAATATCTATAAAATTGTTGTAACCAGGATTGTCTTCCTACTGCTTGGAGTAGTTTTCCATCTCCAACTCCACACCCAGACACATAATGTAAACAGCCTGAACAGTGGAAGAGAGAGCATATTCAGGGGCTTTAGAAAATAATTGAGCTGAAGCAGTTTATAGAGGAGCAGTGGAGGACTGTGAGAGCAGGGAGTGAGGTGAGGTGGGCAGCTTCCCAGGATTACATTAGAAATATTGTCAAAACAGTGTATGCAAAGGATCTGCAGGATATACACATATACCGATCTGCCTGAGATGTTTATTTGCCCTGAATGATTAGACAGTGAGTGCTTTTACTCATAAGGGGAGGCTTCTGGAAAGGAAATTACTACTGTTGTTGGCAGGCTTTTGAAGTGCTTACTAAAATTTTAAGAGAAACACTCATTAACACAATTGGTTATGTGTATCTAGAGTTCAAGGAGGAACCAAGAACAGCAAAGGGAGCATGCATATTGTTCTTTCAGTGTAGCTAGATGAAATCAGCTACAAAGTGAAAGCGGATTAAGATAAGAAAAAGAAAAAGATGAAGGAAAAAATAGGATGTACACTTTGGAAGAAGTTAGCATCAAATATAACTAACAGTGGACTCCTTTTTTTTTTTTTTTTTAAGAGAGAAGGACAGTGAGAGAGAATCAATTTTTATTGAGTTTTTCTCATGGCTTTCATTGCTCTGACACTTAGTTGTGTACGTGGTGCTGGGGTTTGAACCTGTGTACTTGTGCATGCTGGGCAAGCGCCATAACTGCCAAGCCACCGCTCCAGCTCCCTAACAGTGGACTTCTAATAATGAAAAGAAAAACCAGGGCATTTAGCTTTCAAATAAGATCAACATTTTAAGATAAAATCTTAAATACTTGCATTGTATCTTATAATGTTTATGGTTTCAATCTCCAGGCCCCCAAAAATTTGGGGGTAAGTTGTTTTGTGTGTAGTACTGAGAATTGAACCTAGGGGTACTCTACCACTGAGCAAAATTACTGGCCTTTTTATTTTATATTTTGAAACAGGGTTTCAGTAAGTAGCTCAGGCTGATCGTCAACTTGTAATCCTCTTGCCGCAGCCATCAAGTCTCTGAAATTTTCTTAAGATTCGTTTGGTAACAGAAATATACAGAATCCATAGAAGTTGGAACAGAATTGAATACTTGTTTATCTTTTCCACTCTCCACAAAGTCCTGAGAGGAATGCAGTCCATGGCTGGAGGAATAGTTCTATTAATGAGGGCACCTGGGGCTCTGGCTTCCAGCTCAGCTCACCCACTTTCCATTTATAGGGAATTGCCGCTCTGCACAGAATCCAGGGATGTTTTAGACAATGTATTGCAGAGAAGAGGATGGTGGAGAGACGAATAAGGGATATGTTCCAGTTTTCAGTTCAAGAAGATTCCCGGTACTGCCATGGAATCGCACTAACATCCATTGGCCAGAAATGAGCCAGATGACTGTAGTATCTAATGCAGACATCATTTGCTTGACTAAAATTCTATTACTATCAAAGGCAAGTACATAGATAATTAAGAGGGATTTTGCTAATTACCCGTACTTCTGTGTTTAATGATGCCATGACAAGTAATCATTTTCAGATGGAAAAGAAACTAGCAGAGTGTTAAAAAGTCCAGATGAGATGCAATAGCTGACAAAAATAATTTAGGACATACTTTTTTCAAAAATTCTAAGTTTTTAAATTTACCTGAGAAAAAATGTAAGTTACTTTGGCAAGCTTTTGGGAATATTGTTGGTACAGCAGAATATTGGAAACAACCTAAGTTCCTGTTGGTAGGACATTGCCTAATGACCTATTGTACTTTTTATAAAATGCTTTAGCTAGATATGTGTATGATAGGAATTTAAATGTGAAATATTGTTATGCAAAAATAAAAATTATAGAATATCACATCATAATATTTATATTAAAGAAATAATGACCAGAAATCAGCATAAATGTTTTAGGCAGGGTGTGGAGACAAAATTGATTCAGCTTCTAAGTCTTTGCCATGGAAATTTAACTGCAATCATTTCCTTTAGCGGCTGAGGATCACAAAACCATGTAAAATAAAAAATCTCCACCTAGAAAGTATAGTACAACTCTGCAAGGGACCTACTGTGCAGTAGGCATTTGCTGTAAGGTTCTCATTTAATCTTCAGAACACTTCTGTGTAGTGGTTTTAATTCCCTTCACTATAATGCTGATGACAAGTGATGATCGTGACTTTCAGTAGCTTGTGCGTGGATTTACATATGGTAAGTTGTTGGAAAAAGATAACTAATTCAAATCCCTATCCTTTCCTCTACATTTTTATGCCCTAGGAAATTGAAAGTAATAGCATATAGTATAAGAAACATTTTAGTAAAATGATTTGATTCAAGTCCAAAAATAATTTTATAAACATATTGTCATTGAAATAGATTAATTTTATATGATTAGTACTTATTTTTTCTTCCACAAAACATATTTCATGCCTTAAAAACAATGTTTGAAATGCTATTTAGTCTTTTTTTGTTGTTGCCAAAGACTAATCAGAACAATGTGTATAAACCTCTTTTACATTTCTGTTTGTAACTGAAATTGATTATTTGACTCTGAGAGCATACCTCAGGCCCATTTGTCAACGAATTTTAGATTTCCTGTATGCACCAAGTGAAATTAATAGTACACTTGCCTTGAAAATATAAGAAATTTTAATGAAAAGATGATTATATCCCAAAGTGAAATTTTATAAAGTAGTAATTTCAACTGCAGATTAGTATTATCATCTTTAATAGAAAAATAAAATATTTCTGGAGAGACTTGGTAAATGGACATATGTAATAAATAACAATCATCTGACTATCAAATTCTGTATTTCACATTCATAAGATAACTAAATAAACATCCAGGAAACCTCTTACACTACTGGGATATCTATTGCAGTAGTAAACTAAGTAATGTACTATCTCCAGCCATTAATAGCTATGCAAGATAGAATTTGTAGGTTTTAATATAGTAAATCCCTGATGGAATAAAAGAGCTGTAAATGTTTAACTCTAGTTTATTGATTCTTTTAGGAAATGATGCAATCAGCCAACAAAATCTAGTATTTTCAAAATGCAAAACAAAAATACAAACAGAAAACCAACAGCAGGTTGGAGGATGGAGAAAAACAGGTTTTGAACCTGATGATACATTTAAGATTAGAAAGAAGTATGTATCTCAGATGTTAAGGAAATGGTATCTTCAAATACCAATTAGGCTTTAATTTGTTTTTGCACAATTTCGTATCCAAACTGAAGAAATGCATAAGCAACATAATGTTTCATTTGAACATTTTTATCATTTATATTTGATGACTCTGTATGACACTTCCATGTAGGAATGCACCATCTAAAGCTAACCTGTGTCAATAGATTTGCTGAAATTATTTTTTTAAAAAATTGAGCTATCATCTACCTTTAGTAAAACTGAGTCCACGTGTCTATCATTTTACATAGTTACCATTTTTTTGTGTTGTGAAAATACTTAACATCTTCTGTCTTAGTAAATTTCAAATATTTAACACAATTTTATTAACTATAGTTATGATGAACATTAGATTCCTAGAACCTACAGATTTCATAACTGAAATTCTGTGCCCTTTGACCGATATTTCTTTCCCCATCTCTCAGGTCTATCAATTTGCTTATCATTGACCACAATTTTCTTGAACCAGTTTCCTCTCATTCCAAATGATGTGGGCGTCCTCGTGCTGCTTCAACAATGGCTCCTTTTTCCTTCCCCGGTTTCTGCTAATAGTCCTATCTACTATACTAATTTTTCAATAAACTATGTTTTCAACTCTTAGTTAGCAATTCATCTTAATTAATGTACTGTCATATAGTAGGGAGTATTAAGACTTTTTTGGTGATTTAAATGTTATTTGCATACCAATTTTTAATACCAAATAGCTATATGTGGCAAGCTTGGTAATTAATTTCTTAGTTCATTAAAAAGAAAGAGAGAGAGAGAATCAATTTTTATTTAGTTTTTCTCAAGTGGATTTCTTTGCTTTAAGATTTTGTTGTGTACACGGTGCTGGGGTTTAAACTTGTGTACTCGCACATGCCAGGCAAGCGCAGTAACCACTGAGCCACCACCCCAGGCCCCTGCTTCAAGCTCATTTCATTATTCCAGTTTGTGTGACGTTACTTTTAGAAAAAAAAAACCATTAAGTTATTAGGTAATTCTAATAGGCCCGGTGATGTGCGCTTAGGGCTAATACATAGTTAATTCCACCCTTGAGAACTGAACAGCATTTTTATTTGATATGTCTCAAGCAAGGCAAGGTTTTAACACATTCAAGAAAGACTACCAGTTACCACATTTTATATTTATGTTATTTCTAATATTTCTTGATCCTGGAAAGCCCTACATCTCTGTTTCAGGTCCTCTAATTATTGGCCCATTTGTTTTCTTATGTCATAGGAATGAATATGGACTTAATCATGTAATGGCTGATATAGTTATGTCTAAAATAGTAGCACAATTTGCATTTTAGTGGGATTAATACCTTAAAAATTGATGAGGAATATTCATTTATAGCAGTCGATATATTTCATACTAAAACTACACTATGTGTACATTTATGTGGCTATTCTATTTTATTCAATCCAATTACCAAAGAGAAAAATAAAAATGGAATTTGTGTTCTATAAAGAATTTATTTTCAATAGAAAAATGGTAAAATAATTACTTTCCTCAGTTCTTTATATAAAAATATCTTAGAGTTTCAATAAAAATTATTTTGATAACTATATAGAATTAATACTGTTAAGAGCATTGACTCCGTGGAGGTACATGGTCATTCCCGGCCTGCTATCAGCCTCTCATGACAAAACTACATATTCAAATTAAAGATTTGATTTAGTTTTTCTTCCCCCATGATTAGTGTTTCTGTAAGCTTTTTCATTGCTGTAAACAAAGAACCTGACAAGAAAAATGTATAGGAGGGGCATCTCTTTGGGGCGCTCAGTTTCAGCAGGGTGTGACTGTGTGGGTGTGTGACTCTGGGACCAAGGAGAGTCAGAATAGCAATGTGGAAATGCAGGTAGAGTACAGTTGCTCAGGACATGCAACAGGAATCAAAGGAGAGCTCTGCTCAGAAAGGACAAAAGATAGTCACCAAAAGCATGTCCCCAGTGACCTATCTCTTCTAGTCACACCCTACCTATCTTCAGTTACTGCCTGGTTAATCCATATCAGTGGATAAGTCAACTGATTAAGTTCCAACTCTCATAATCTAATTGTTTTACTTCTGAATGAGGTGAATACAATCATCATCTCATGCATGAGCTTTTGGGGGACACTTTATATCTAAATCACAGAAGTTAGCTCATGTGGCTATCAGGAGATGCCACTTAGGTCAAGGTGATGATTTTACTCAGAGTAGCTCCAAAGTACTTTATCCTCCTCCCAGACTATAATCTTATGATAATAAGTAACCTTATCCTACACAATATTTAAAATCTTGTCACAAATCTTAAATATTATCTTCATATATAAAGAAGAAAACTAAGACAGAGGTTACCCTTGTTTAAGGCCACTGAATGTTTTCTAAATAGTTATTCTAGGAGTATTAGTTTTCTGCAACTGAAGAAGAAAAAATTTCTAAAAATTAGTGGCTTCAAGCAATACCTCATTTATTATCCTAACATTTCAGTAGATCAGAATTCTGGGTACAGCGTGGTCAGCCTCTCTGACTAAGGTCTTCATAGACTAAAATCAGGGTATTGGACTGGGCTGCAACCTCACCTCAGGCTCATAGCCTCTTCCAAGCTCTCCAAGGTTGGACAGAGTTAAATTCCTCACATCTGTACTACTGTGTTTAGTACTTGTTGCTGACTGCCAACCAGGAGTTGACATGATCATCTCCCAGAAGTTGCCTACCATTCCAACCATGAAGCCATCGCCACAACATGGGGTTTGTTGATTTCTGCTGTCTCTGACTTCTGGTTCCTCCCTTAAATTAGTTTATCTGATTGTATCAGACCCACCCACTTTTAAGGTAAGGGATATACAAGTGGTACCCATGAAGGTGAAAATCTTGGGCATATAGAATTCTACCTACCAAACTGAGTCTAGACCACGGAGTTGCTCACTCCCTGTAGAAGTGTTTTTATTATCATATAACAATGCTGATACATTTACCCTGCTTATATCACTGTACCATTCTTTTTTTTTTTGTATAAGAAAAGTCAAAGTTCTAGAGTTAATCAGAGATTTATTGAGAGGCATTAAACAAACATTTGAACTTAAAGTGTAGAGAATTCAATTGTTCATATCCATTTCTTAGATTACATTTGTTTATAACATATAGTGACTGCAGTTGTCTTAAATTCTACGAATCTGTATCACGTATGATTACTAAATCCAGAAATAAATCCATCTGAGATGCTGTCACTAACTGCCATTGTTGATCAGGTCAGGTACCACTTTACCCTGTTCTTCAAATACTGCTTTGATGAAAGTGCAATTCAGGATTTTACTATCTACTGGCAAGATCAGAGAGCAGGAGACTTGCATAGAAGTTGTGTTAACTATAGGAGGGGGTCTGAAAGCTAAAAGTTCATGAACTGTAGTCTTTCCCAAGTATTTCCAGGAGTGCTACAAGTAGGTCATGGAATCTAACTTCCTGTAGCCTTTGATTAAAATAAAAAACTCCCTCTCTGAAGGTCAGCAATCTGATGCCACAAGGTCATTTATGGAGTCTTAAGCTCTGTCAAAATCTGAACAACTGTCAAAATGCCTTAGGCAAAAAGTGATTTTATTTTATACTTTTAGAAAGAATTCCAGACTGGCTTATTCCAGAGAAATATTTCCACCTCACCATTTGCAGTTTTCTAAAAGTGACATGTCTCACAATATTATTGCTTACATTGAATTGTTTGCCTACACGAGAATATCAATTGAAAAGGTAGCATTTGTTAATAGTTGATCCTCCACTAACAAAGAGCAATTCTCTACTCCTCTCTCAGTCCATTCAAAACACATGTGTCCTTACCTATTGCTTCATTCAACTTTGTTACCAATACTAAGTTAGATGAAAGCCTGTCCTTTCTGCTACTTGCATTCATTCTTCTTTTTTTTTTTCTTTTTTACATTTCAGTGTAATAGACACCTCCCTATTCAATGAAGAAGATAAACCTGTGTGCATGTGATAGTAATGGTCATGGACTTCCAAAAAACAGCATCAGACTATATATACACACATATATATATATTGCCATTCTTCCACAGCATTATTTGGCTTGCACAATGATCTGCTGAAACACATATAGAAAAGAATCTGAATTTAATGCATTTCTAGGCCCTAGATTTTTTAAAATGCCAAATGTTACTTTTTAATTTAGCAGCTAATGAAAATTGATGAGAAATACAAGATTAGATCCAAAAGCATTAGTCACTTACTATAAAAATAGTTTGTAAATGGGATAAAGTGTTCCCTAAGATGTGTATTGAGGCCAAGGTATCTCTCATCCCTCATACTATTAATTAGGTTGACCAACTTGTATTTCATGAGGATATGAACAAGATGTAGTAGCTCGGATGGATCCAATGGCTTCACTTTTATTGTGATTTGTGTGCAGTTGCTATATTATTAAAACTGACAGTGGTCATATATGTGGACAAAGACAAGCCTATGCATAAAGATCTGTTTTGGGACACGGTGTTATAACTCAGTGAGAGCTTACCCAGCATGTGTTAGGGCCTAGGTTAAACACCCAACACTACAAAATTAAAAATAGAAATAAATTTTTAAATGACTTTTATTTAAACAAGGTAGATAGCTTAGGGTTGGTAAGATACCATATGGTATCAGAGATACCTAAGCATAACTCTTACCTCTCTGACTTGCTTCACACATATTCGCCTACTCATCATCACCAAATAGCTTTCCAAATGCTATGTTTGTGTTGTATCCCATACCAAAAAGTTGCAGAGATGTAGAAGGGTGATGCGCTCTCTCTAAAACTACTTCTTACATGTTAGACACAATATTTACATATTCTGATGCCCTGAGTTTAGTAATATGGTGACATCCATCAGCAAATATGGGGATCATGTTCTTTCTTGATAAAAATATGTTCAGATAGCATATTATAGCATTAAGGGAAAACAAAAGAATATTGTGGCTACCTTCTGGTCTCCGTAGCATCTGAAATATTACTAGAACTATCTAACAAACTTCTGTGTCTAGCTCTGTCAGCTTCATAGAACACAGGTTTGCCCAATTGTTACTCTTTAGGCACTGTTGAAATCCATCCCTGGGAAAGCATGTTCACCTACTCTGAGGAAAACAAAGTACAAAAATTAACTGAACACTTTATAGGTCTTGGCTATAGCTCAGTATTAGAGTGTGTGTTGCATGGCATGCACGAGGCCCTGAGATCCATCCAAAGAACTGCAAAACATGCACACACACACGCACACACCCAAAAAATAGGCCATTCTGTAATCAGTCTAATTCTAACTTTACTCATAATTCTAACTTCTCTAATGACCCGTGCTTACCTGTGGGCATACTGTAATTTTATATACCTTTATGTGCCCACTGGGCAAGTTTTTATGATTAATTTATAGCAATCTATCCATCTGAAATAATGTGGAACTCTGCACCTCTCTCATAGGAGCTCTCACGAATTACTTTTAAGTCATAAATTCATAGATCATTTTCTCCTGGTTGATTGCAAGAATTTGGGTAGTTACATCTTATTTATTTTTATAACATTTACAGAACTGGGCACACTGTGTATTGCTATTCATTACACATACATATAGTAGGCATTTCTTAGGTAGCACTTGAGTAAATGAATTTACAAACAAATGAACTTAGTAGTTATGCTATACCTGCAGATGGTAGCTTCTCTATTTCCTATGCAAATGGTCTTTGGTTATTTTGGTATATGATGACACAAAGGCCATTTTTTAAATGTATATTTCAATGCTGTACTTATAATTGGGATACACACACATATTTGTAATATATGTATACACATGTGTATTTGGAATATATATATACACATATATTTGGAATATATATATACATATATATATACCAATTATATATATACCAATTTTAAAAACCAAGTAGTTTTATACCAATTAAAACTACTTCATATAGACCATAGAAGAAATACATTTTTAACTTAAAGCTTCAATTTAGTTTCAATTTATGAGAATTTCTCTTCAGTAAATATTTATATAATTCTATCCATCATTCTATCACCTACACATCTATCAACCTACCTACCTATATTATTGAAGTCACATTATTTTTATTACCTTGCTTTCTTTAATTAGTGTATCTTTTGTAAAGTACAAACATTTGTCACAGATTTTGGAACAATGCTTTCTAAACCTACTATTACAGTTTCACCCTGGCAAGGTATCATCAAATCTCCCCTCAGAGAAAACAGTTTTCTAGAAATCATTCAATTCTTCTCTCCCTATATTTCTTTATTTTTCAGAGAAGCTTTATCTGACAAGTTACACGAGGCAAAGGATGAGGAAGCACAAACCTTTAAGGCAAGTCTGTACTTTCTTTCTGGGTAATTAAGTTGCGGCCTCCTGGCTTCACCCCTCCTGGCCTCGTCCCACTCACAGGCCTTATCCGTGTAGGGGAGGCACTGGGCTCACAGCCCTGTGTGGGTAATTTTTGTTTTGAGAAAGGGAAGTAGGAAAGACCTTCTGACAGTTTCCAAGAAATAGTCTCCCATTCACTTTAATGTGATATAAACCTCTTTTTATGTACCTCTCAATTGGCTCAGATTTTGGAGGGTGGAGAAAAATATTAATTTTTTTAAACTACAGCAAAAGCAATTAGAAGAAAATACTTGTTATACTCAAGGCAATTAATGTAACATTTTAAAAATCTTCCTTAAGAACAAATGTTACATTTCCAGGGGGAAAAAAGTAATTTCCAATGTTTTCAGCAGTTTAAAATGGACAAAGTATAAAAATAAGTCAAGCAGTTACATTTTTCTAATTATAAAGATTTAGACTACAAATATATATTTAGTCTGAACTATATGAAATTACCCGTATTTGACTTTTTAATTTACAAAAAAAGTTAATTTAACATAATTTATACAGGAACAAACTATCATAAAAGAAAGTGAAGAGAATATTTTGAAAATATTTTGAAAATGCTTCATTTCAACTGCCATTAAAACAGTGTTATAATTTGTAATAGTAAAAGTACAATTAATAACTTTCTGCACCTGTTATTACTTAAATGATAAATATCTCCAAGTGCATTCTGAAAATGTTGCTATTTAGCATATAATGTCAGGAATAATAGAACTATAGGTAATCATCAGTCAATCAGCTTCTTTATAATCTCTTTTCTCCGCAGGTACATTCTAAATATCCTCTTTATAAATAACCTCTTTTCATTCCCTTTAGTTTGCCAAACGTATTATCAAACCACTAGTGTATTTTAGGTGGACTTGATATGAAATAACTGAAATATTCTAATTTTGTCCCTCAGTTATAGGGGAATGTAATATTTTAAAGCAGGAAGACATTTTTGATGCAAACATCTACATATTCAATAATTCACATTTGCTGAACTCAGAAAACAATAAGTATTTAAGGATAAATAAAAGGGATTTATATCAAACTCTGCGCATTTACTAAAGTTTAGGAAGTCATTGGATACCTTAGAAAGCAGTAAAATTTAATGCACTTAATTTGCTTCAGTTATAATAACTTCAAGAACAAGTGCATTATATTAAGCCACCTAGTTTAAGCAAAACTAAAAGCAAACAAAATGCAAAAATAAATAGAAGAATAATATGAAGACAGACAATGCTTCACCATATCAACTGGCCTGTGTGTATATTACTTGTTCTACTTGTATTAGTTTGTTTTAGTCTTAACATTATTAAGAAATGTTTACTAAACATACTTTGCATTCTATAATAAAATGAGTTTGTTTTAGTATTTAATATTCAGTAGATACTTACAAATTTTTATTCCATACCAGACAATACTTGCTGGTAAATATTCAAGAAATAAATGAATGTGATCCCTGCTATCTGAGATTTCAAGGTCTGTACATACTCAAATCCTGTAGGATATATGTCTAAGAACTTTTGTCACTATAAATAGATAACACTGGAAAGAACCCAACAGTACCCTAAAGAAAAATTTGAGTTCCCCAGATGCAAAAGTTGGTGTGGATCTTGAATTCATCCTGCTTTGTACAGCAGATCCATATCTAACTACTGCTTCAAGATTGACCCAATTCATCACATACTGGAAGGGAGATCAGGATGAAGGGAATGATCTATAGGAAATGTTGACCTCAGGTTCAAAATTTTACTAAACCTAAAGAGGAAAATATACAGACTCAAAATAATCTCTGATTCTCCTAGCATCAGCTTTGTTGTAAATCTTTTAGGATGTTGTACCAGTTCACTAGTAAAGGAAACTGATCTGTAATCAATAGATAGACTAAATTTCCAGGAGAATATAGCTAAGAATATTAAAGGGAAATCAAGGAAAATCTAAAGGACAAATACAAAGTCTGAACATTTATAATCTTGATTAAAGAAATAGCAGCAAAGTTAAATTAGCATATAAAATTATATTGGACCATTGAAAAAATTCTGCAACATAAATGAATAAAAATGAAGCACATATAAAAGATCATACTTTATTTAAAATAGAAAACTAAACTGAAGCTTTAACTGATTTAATTTTAGTTCACATTATTTCTTTAAAATCAAAGAAATTATGCAAAATTAAATCATGACTGAAATAAAATGATTGACTGGGAAGTAGATCTAAATTAATTTGGGTAAGAAATACAAAGAACCTCAGTCAGTTAGTAACCTAACCACAGAATTAAAGATAATAAGAAATAAAGAGCACCATTAGTTCCATCAAGGGTACCATAATCAATTTCCAGAGAATATGCCTCTCAGAGGAATTTCAAAGCTCAGTTAAAAGAATGAAAGAAAACATGAAATCTAAGAAGAATAAAAATGGAAGCTCAAGATACAAATAATATACATTTCCCAAATGGAAAACTGCATGTATGTAATATATGGAATAATTAATGATACAATTATAAGTTGAAATTATTCTTGGCACATTGGCATACAGGCATGTTAATAATGATCTTCACTGCATAGCAGCTATAAATAATGAATTCAGCATGCCCTTGTGAAGAGTTTAAATTTATTTTTCAAAGCCAATAATGCAATCTAGACAGAAGAAAGCAAATACAGAGGGTGCCCAACATACAGTGGCCCCTATTATGATATTTTGACTTTAGGATTATGCAAAAGTGATAGAGCATTCAGTAGGAACCAGTCTTTGAATTGTGAAATGAATTAAAGTGATGATACATCAAAATCTTCCAGCTTCTGGGTTCACCAGGGGTTACTTGCAGCTGTGCCTTTCTATGGCTTTCTGCTCTTCTTCTCTGTTTTCTCCTCTTCTGTCTCTTAAAAAAAAAGAAGAAGAAGAAGCTTACAATTAAATTAAGGGACTACCCAGATGATCAAAAATGATCTCAATATCCTGAATGTGATTCAATTTGTAAAGATGCTTTTTACAAATAAGGTCTTATTCATAGGTTCTGGACATAGCTTGTTGGGGTTTAATATTTAACTCACTACACACACACAGGCACACACACACACACACACACACACGGAACTGGAATGTGAAATTAGGAAATTATTATGTTAAGAAACTATTGAAAATTTGAAATGTTCCTACAAATTTTGGGGAACTGTCTGTAGCTATGATAATGAGTAGCATTTAGAATAGTTATTGTTTAATCAGTCATCAGCAACTACATATGATTTTGTAGATCAGCCAATTAATGGTAGCCTCTAGTTCCTGAAAGTCACATGCTAATCATGAACCAACTCACTTTAATAAATTGGCCTGTCAGTGCCAATCTATGAATCATATCCCCACCTCGGTTACCATGCTTCCAAAGGTGATGTCAGCCTACAGTGGCTCTGGGATTGCATCAATTCTTGAATCTGTGTTTCTCGCAGACTCTATGTGGTAAGCTGTTTTCTCTGATTAGACATGTCCTTCCAGATTGGCATGGATTTCTCATCCTGTAGTTAACAATAGAGTCAGCACTGCCTACATGGTGCTGATTGTCAGTGTGGCTTTCATCCCATCCTAATACCTTTACATCTTTTCACATCTCCACTTAGTTATAATGAATCTTTTTGAAATATGTTGTAGTTTATACCATTGCATTTAATATTTGTAACTTCCTTTCCTCTCTGTTCAGTTTAAATCACATTGTTTTAGGTCTGACTCTTCTAAAGAGTACATGACTTGCTATTCATTTCTTATTCTTGTGTCCTTGTTCCAATCATAAAATGAAAGTAGTAAATCAGTCAGATTACCTAGTATATTTCTAAAATCCTGAATTGTTGAACACATAATCCAGGGAGAAGTGATTCTTTTATTCCCAAATTTCTATGAGATAAATTCTACAACTAAAAAGGAAGAATTGCCAGGCACAGTGGTACACGCCAGTAATACCAGTTACTCTGGAGCCTGAGACAGGAGGATCACAGGTTCAAGGCCAGGCTCATCAACTTGGTGAGGCCCTAAGCAACTTAGTGAAACCCTGTCTCAAAATATAAAATTAAGAGGACTGGGGATGTGGCTCAGTGGTAAAGTATATTTGGGTTCAATCCCCAGTACCAGAACATAAAATAAAACAAAATAAAATAAAATGGATGAATTTTGGAGTGCAACTGCTGAGATTAGGAATGTGCAGTTCCTTTGACTTTTCCTCAAAGCCAGAGTACTTTGGAGTATGTTTTCTTTTCTTCGTCAATGCAGAACACTGGCTGACCATGCAGGGGACATGGGCAAGAGAATCTTGATTATAGTCACTCCATTGCCTTGGGTCAATGGATTTTGTGAGGTGCAACTTGCTGTGTGCAAGGATCCAATTAATCAAAGTGAAAATAATGATGACAACACAGGCAATGATGACAGCAGTGATAAAGAATTCACATCCACATGCGGACATATTTTTTTCAAAGGGTAAATAAAGCTTGACTTCTTTTTGAAGATTTGTATTTTAGAGTTTCAAAATATTCTGAGCTGGGTATGATGGCTCACACCTATAATCCCAGTGGCTAAGGAGACTGAGATAGGAGAATCACAAATTCAAGCCCAGTCTCAACAATTTAGTGAGGCTCTGAGCAACCCTACCTCAAAAACTTAAAAAAACGGGGGAGGCTGGAGCAGTTGCTCGGCAGCTTCGGTGCTTGCCTGGCAAGCGTGAGGACCCAGCTTAAATCCCAGCACCATGTGCAAAGCAAAGTATCAGAGCAACAAAAGCCACATGAAAAACGAAATAAAATTGATTCTCGCACTCTCTCTCACTGTCCCGCTCTCTTTAAAAAAAAAGAAAAAAACTTAAAAATGTATGTGTTCTATGCACCCTGGATTTATGCTCATATTGCAGTAAGCTTAATGTTTTTTAACTTTAATAATTTAATATATATATACATTATATATATATATATACATTTCAAAACATTTTATTCTATATAATTGTCTTTTCTGGTGAAAGATGATTTTTGCCTTTCAAATTGAAAATTGTCATGGAATAACAATGCTTCCAAGAAAAAAAGTAGTAATATTTTTCAGCTATGCATTCATTAGTTGTCTTTTATCTTCTGTACTGTACCTGTAGGTATTTCTCTAAAGAAATTTCCAAGTTTCCTTAGAGTACATTTGTGAAGATTCTCAGACAAGAGAATTATAGGCTTTGTGTACAATCTCTGGGATCACTGTTCCGGTGAATAATACACTTAAAGATTTCTGAAGCCACTTTCGTGTATATGATCTACCACTGATAAAATCAAAAGGTTAAATTATTTAAGGATTTGTTTTCTGCTATGCCAAAGGAGTTAGGGTCAATAACATGTGTTCCAGAACATGAGTTAAACTATGAAATTAATATTGAAATCAATTCAACAAAACATGCCTAATCCACAATGACACACTCTAATTTTGCTAAATTCTCCATGGCTGTTCTTTTCATCTATAATATTGGCTTCCTTTACAAAGTAGAATATAGAACAAAATAGTTTATGATATCAGTGCACAAAACATGAGATTATATATTTTTATCTGGAACATATAACTCAAATTCTTCTACAACTATAAAAAATAAAAACGAAAAATTAGAGGCAGGCTTTATTGATTTACATTGTTTTTTGTCTCTAAGTATACATGTGAATGCTAATTTGGGTGAACATCATGTTTTCATTACATACAAAATTTATTATTTGCTAAAAGCTGATAAATTTCCATTTTTGTGAATTCAAAAATTGAAAAATAAGCATTGCTTGTCTATACAGCAAAACATAAAGAGATTTTATCTCATGAGTAAAATGCCTAGCTTTGCCCCTGTTTATTCTGAGGATGAGCTTCTATTGTACATTGTAATTACCTTAGTAAGAAGTTTCATAAATAGGAAATATATGTTATTTCACAAAGGTATGAGAAAATATGATGTGATTACTCATGCTTTTCAGGGTGCCAAGAAGGGTGGACATAGATTAGTGAGAACCACATCTGCTTTGTAAGAATATGGGCAAGGTGGGCCTCTTTGTCCTTTAGACTTTCATATATTTTTAAAATTTTAATTTTAAACAATTTTAATTTAATCTACAATTTTTTTTTCTGAAAATCTGTTTCTCTTCCCATTTTATAAATCAGGGAAATAATGAAGCTTGTATAATTGCTCCAGGATAAATCATGATATATTACACAATACTGAGAAGTGTACATGCATTACATCATGCAGACCCTTTGGTGGTCTCTGATATGATGTACAAAGCTCAAGATAACATTCTGCACCCTCAAGGCCTCATTATCTATGATGAAGAGAATATCTCAGAAACTTGAACACACGCTGAGTCATCTAAGTACCGTGTTATGACACAATAGAGAAAGTTGCTATGAGTTCTAAAAAAAAAAAAATTTCCAAAAAGGAGAAAACATTGGAGCAAAATCTTAACGGATGAATGAAAATTCGTCAGCAACTTTGTGTTAGGGTAGGAAACCATAAAAATGCAGGAGAGTTTCAAAGGAATAGAAGCAGTTGAAACCACGTTAGTCGAAAGCAATAGAAGACAAATTGTGTGCACCAGCCTGATTTCTTAGTTTCAGACATAAAATTTATTCTATCGACTTAAAAGTAAAATAACTTTGTTAGAGAAAGCTATGTAGAATACAATCTCCATGTGGTTCAGGGAAAAGTTTCCCTTGAAAGAAGAAGCCAAACGCACAGAAACTGGGAGCAGTTAGTTCTGCATGAGTCTGATCCTTCGGGGAACAGTTTTAAGGGTTTGCTGAGGTGGTCTGAACAGTTTGTTTAAATGCGTCAGTGGTTTCACCACCCCAGGAGAGTTCAGCCCTGCTTCAGAGGCAGGATTCCTCTGTGATCTCTACAGACTGCTTAGGTGGTCCCTGATCACTCTCCACTGTGGCTGGAGGAAGCAGAACCATTTCCATTCTCTGTTTGGGGAATTGTTCAGCTTCTAATCTCAAGTTATCCTACTTGGTTTTGTGGGGTTTAAAGCTACAGATGAGCAACCTTCTGACAAATTGTGAATTGATACCTATATAGATTTCTGGGGATATTGTTCTGCCTACCTCTTATTTCTGGAACTTTGCCCTCAATGTCCAGTCACTTCAGTGTCCCCAAATACCAACTTGTACCTCCCGAGATTGCAAAAACTCAGAATCTGATGCACTCTCTTTGGGTCCTTCCTCCCTTGGTCACCAAAATGATAGAGATCATTACCTCTTTATTTACTTGGGGTACATGTGCGTCCCTTGCCCATTTTCAAATATCTGAACAAATATTTCAAAGTATTTTCCCATTTTCCTAGGAAAAGGATAAATGTGGGTTTTTGTTCTCTTCCTTTCTTTTATTTTTTATTGCATCTTAGTCTAAAATAAAGCATCTTGAAAAATATTTTGAAGTTCCCTCTATCTTAGACATTGCTAAAGCATCAGAGAGGAGTAAGATATTTCTGAAAGTTCATTCTCTTAACCATCTGCTTTATAATTTTCTGGGGTGCTTATTAAAAAGCAGAATTCTATACTCTAATCAAAATCTGTAGGATTGCTCCCAAAGTAATTTAAGGGCTTCCCCAACTGCTTCTTATGCAGAACAATAATTACAAACTGTTAGAATAAGACATAGATAAGTAAATATATGACTTAAAACTTCTATGTGTGCAAAATGAGATATCAAAATTGATTTATGAAAGTACTGGAGTAATTAATGTACCTCGATTTTGATCATCCTACTTGAGAATACTATAATTAAAAATACCAGAAACCTATTTACTGCAATTAATAATTATGGGGTTTACATGCTATAAAATGTCACTTGTAGAAATGCTATTACATCAAAAGTAAACATTTCTATCATGAAATTTTCAGGGAGTATTGAGATGTGGGCCAATGTGTTCTTATACAACTGAAAGGAATTTTGAGGGAAAGATACCTCACAAGCCACTCTCCAAGTAAGTTTCCACAACTTAATCTGAAACTGAAGAAAAGCCAGAAAGTGAGAAAAAGTGTTAGTGAGGTGTTTGTGTTGTTGATTTGTGTTTTGGGAGGTAGACTATGATAAATAAAATGCTTGAGCAAAAGGCAGGAAAAAATAATAGCCTTAGGGCCTTTCAGAAGATAGACATTATTATAATTAAACCCTCTGAGTGGGAAGTGTTAGAAGGCATCAGAAATAATGCCTATTATTTCTATCTTACAGTCTATTCTGAATGACACTTGCAAGGCATATGAAATCCAAAGTAAATGAGATCTTACATTAATATTGATCCATTTCCTTCTTTTTAGAATAAAACAGCAAAGAAAGGTCTTGTATAGAAGATAAAGGGAATATGGCTTTGTATTTTCTTCAGATTTTCTTATTTAAAATACTGACTATTGCCAAATTATGTTTGGGAAATGGGATAGTTGCCACTCAAAATGATGCTTGTCCAACTATTCCATTTTCATGTATTTTTTGAAAACAGATTAAATTTATTATCTTTTGCATGTCATGTTTAGAGTCAAATTATTTGTAGGTTGTGGAAGTTTGCAGAATTAAAGGAACCCATGATGTTATCCACCTTTTCTTTAAACTTCTTAAGTTGGAGTAGCATTTTTCTCTGGTTTGTCAGAAGGATGAAAGGACAGAATGGCTTGCTCAGTCACTCATCCCCTTGGTGGCCTTTTGGACAATTGAAGATGACTCCATTTCCATTTTTCTGTCTTGCTGAACCTCAGCCTGCCCTACATCCATCTCTTGGAGAAAAGGTTCATACTGTTCTTCAAGAAGTAATGTAAGGGCTGGAGTGGTGGCTCAGTGGTTTCTACGCTTGCCTTGCAGGCTCAGGGACGCAGGTTCCTACCCTAGCACAACGAAGTGTCTGAGCAACGAGGGCCAAATGAAAAACTAAATAAAAATTGATTATCTCTCTCTCTTTCCCTCTCATTGTCCCTCTCTCTTAAAAAAAAAAAAGGAAATAATGTAGGAATGATTGGATAAAGGCTAATTCATCTCTATGTTTGGGGGGAATATTAAATGCATACCATATTGAGCCTGAGTTAATAACATAATATGAAAAGCAGCTTACTTTTTATTTTAAAGATGGAAGACAATGAGTGAGAGGAGAGAGAGAGAGAGAGAGAATCAATTTTATTTAGTTTTTCATGTGGTTTTCATTGCTCAGACACTTTGTTGTGTAAGTGGTCCTGGGGTTTGAACCTGTGTACTTGCGCATGCTAAACAAGCTCCATAACCTCCAGGCCACAGCTTCAACCCTATGCAGCATACTTTTAAAGAACATGGAAAGAGACAGAAGCCTAAAGAAGAGGACAGAGATGTATTACAACTTAAGTTTTTAGTTTTCTTAAGTAAAACATTTCAGTTCAGTTTTACCCAAATAGACAAATTTTCCTCCTATCACATTGCGATACTTGGATTAGCCATTATTTATCTTTATTGAATACTATTTTTATTTTAAAGTATCTTCAATTTTATATAAAAGTTACAGAGAAAATATAAGTCCTGTATAACCCACACCCAGTTTTTCCCATTGTTAACATCTTATATAACAATGGAACATTTTTCATAATTAATGATATTGCTACACTAAGTTTCATATATTTTTATGCATTTTCATTTCCTTAATTGCTGCATAATATATATTTTTCTCTTCAAGTATTCCATCCAATTTACCACATTACATTTAGTGTTTGTTACTGCTCAACTCCTCCACACTGTGACAGCTCCTTAAACCTTCCTAGTTTCTGATGACTTAGTCATTCTGTTTTGACACAATGATTAACTGATCGAGAAGAACAACCAAGAGAATAAGCTTTGGGAAAAGAAATAAGATTCAAATCGCCCTTGTGTGTTAGTCATCTTTTCATTGCTATGAGCAAAATACTCTGACAAGAGTGATCCAGTGGAATTAAGTTTATTTGGAGCTCATGGTTGCGGAGGATCAGTCCACAGCCGGCCAACTCCATTGTAATAATTCTAAACTCTGTTCATCTGACTGTTTTGCTCCAAGCTCAATAACAGGAACAAAAAAATCTGTATTTGGGTGTTGAACACTATAATTCTTTCTAATTTTGGCATTCTTTTTCAAACCAAAACCTAATATTGTCTTGCTTTTGTCTTTGCTCTCATTGTGCAGCACACATCTCTGCTTTTTTAAAATTATAAACCCAGAAGAGATTCTTGGATCAACCTATCTGAAACCCTGTAGTTACATGGACACCATAAAGATTTAGAGCAAAATAGATCTATGTTCAATTTCCATGTCTACAATTTAGTAGTATTGATGCATTAGCAATCTCTTTGATCTTGACTAACTTATTGATCTGTAATTTGAAAGTATGTGATGACTAAAAAAATGAAAATCACACAAAACAATTCCTCTAAAATCCCACTTTTGCTTTCTGTAAAAGATAAAATATAATGTCTAGCATAACCAAATATGCACAAAATACAGTTACATATTTGTCTTAATTTGAAAGGAAGCAATATTCATCTTCTTCCCTACCCATTGGAGACACAAAGAATCTTAGTATATTGGGCAAAATATTTTAAAATTCTTTGCCAAGGTACATAAGTTTTGTATGTATGGAAACCCACAGTAGGACTTTCAAATATACTTTGATTAATATGTTTGGATGGATTTCCTTTGTCACTAGAACTTTCTCAAATGTAAATGACAAAGCCACAAGGAAGGACACAGATGTGCCCTTCTGTTGGCACCCACAAAGCTCTAGCTTCCACTGAATCTCTGTTTCATGATTAATAAACAAAACATGTCAGCATCTTTAAAGAAAAGTTTCATATACACAAAGTTATCTGTTTCCCTATTCTATAACTCAACACCTCCTATTAAGAATTTTCACCTTTTTTTTCCCAATGATATGTCATTGTGGAAAGAAATGATGAATGATACTCAAAAAACTGGTCCCTGCAGTATTTTTGGAAAGGCCATGCGTTCGCATAATTTATGTCAAAAGGTACAGACTACAAATCCAGATCCTCTTCATATGCTTGAAGGTCAGACAGTGAAAACAAAAACTAAGGAAAAAAAAAAAGAAAGAAAGAAAACTTCCTGTCACTGCATCTACTTATGACCTTTTTTAACAAAAAAATTTAATTTTAAAGTGTTTTTCTGAGAAGAATTTAGAAACAAAAAGTAGAAGTGATCTGTTTAAATTTATTTCAGCCTAAGCATAATATTTATCTTGTTTATCAAAGAAAGATGCTTAAAGAGTTAGGATAAAATTATTCTTTTTTATTTAATTTATTCAGAAATTTATTTGTTGAACAATCAAATAAGCTTCTAATGAAAAAATATAATAAATAAATATATATATATATTCTGAAAATTAGATTTACCCCCAAAAGCCCCCCTCCCAATTACCCACTCCTATCCCTCCCCGCCCCCCTCCATCACAATACACCTCCACAAATGCATTAGGTTGTATAACATTACACCTTATCTGGATTTCAGGCATGATAATAGGCCTCCTTTCTCAATGGCCAGGGTCTAGCTCCAGCCTCCACAGATGAGTGAAGTCATTCAACCCTTGGTTCTCTGGGTTATGCTGATTTCACTCAACATAATTTCTTCCATAGCCATCCATTTACCTTCAAAGGCTGCAATATCATTGTTTCGAATTGCTGAGTAAAACTCCATGGTATATATGTACCACAGTTTTTGGGTCCATTCATCCAATAAGGGACATCTGTGTTGTTTCCATAATTTAGCTATTATAAATTGAGCTGCTATGAACATCAATTTCACTTTGTCACTGTAATATGCTGATTCTAAATCCGCTGGAAAAATACTCAGGAGAGGAATAGCAGGATCATATGGTGGGCTCATCCCTAGTTTTTTGAGGATTCTCCACACTACTACCCAGAGGGTCTGTACCAGTCTGCAGCTCCACCAACAGTGTGTTAGCATGCCTATCTCTCCACAACCCCTCCAACATCTATTATTGTTTATTTTTTTCATTTTTGCCATTCTGACTGGCATGAGGTGATATCTTAATGTAGTTTTCATTTGCATTTCTCTGATTACTAGTGATTTAGAGCACTTTCTCATGTATTCATTGGCTTGATCAATGTCCTCTGTTGAGAAGTTTCTATTTAGCTCTTTGGCCCATTTATTAATTGGAGTGTTTGTGATTTTGTAGTTGAGATTTTTAAGGATTTTGTAGATTCTGGATATGAGTCCCCTGTCAGAGGGATCACAGGGAATGATTCTCTCCAATTCTGTAGGAAATCTCTTGACACTTGATTATTTCCTTGGTGGTGCAAAAGATTTTTAGCTTTATGGCATCTCAATCACTGATTTTTTACTTTAGTTCCTTCACTTTAGGAGACACGTAAGAAAGTCTTTGCCTACTGCCAAATGCTGAAGTGTTGGACCTAATTTGTCTTCCATCAGTTGCAAGGTAGCTGGTTTAATTCCTAGCTCCTTGATCCATTTTGATTGGATTCTCATGCAAGGAGAAAGATATGGATCTAATTTCAACTTAACTATACCTGTATTTAGCTTAAATAAAATATTTAATTATTTAATAAGTAGTAATATCTAATTATAAAATGTCCTTGCCCTACTATTTGCCACTGGCTTCATCCCTTCTAATTTGTGTTTTTTTACAAGAATTTGTGAATAACATATCCTTGTAGAATTTCCGCTTTCATTTTTTAGTAATATAAATCTAAAATTGTGAGACAGAGAAACAAAAAAATTTGTAATTTTAGAAATATAATATAGGATTTTTTTTTATATCCTGGACACTGACAAGGTGCTAAACTATATGGCTGTTCCTTTTCTCAGGACTTCAACTCACATTATATCTTAAAATATAAATTGGTAGATACTTGAAGACTATGGTCTCCCTGTTCAGCTCATTAGCATTCTGTGGAAAACCATTATGCCATGGGTACAAGGGTGCTAAAGGGACTGGGGAGATGATTGGTGATCATGATGCTGGTTTGGTGGATGTCTTCGGAGTCGAAGAGTGAAACCCAGGGACACCCAGGCAAGCATAGTAGACAGATTTTATTTTAAGAAAAGCATAGGGAAAAGAGCAGACTTTCCCCAGAGTGGAAGAAGGGGACAGAGCCAAATAGGTAGCTAGGTTTGTCCTTTTTATAGGAAGTTCACCCTTCAATTGGTCATCCTCTCCCTTCCCCCTAAGCTAGGACTTGGGGGTGAGAAATTCTGGTTGGGTCCAGCCAAGGGTTTGTACCCCAGGCGACTATAGAAAAAATGTGGCTTCTTGCTTAGCAGAAAGGAGTGTTTGCATTTGAAACCACCATGCCAGACCCTGCTCATTAGCTTTGGGGGACGTCAAATTGATCTTACAGGGAAAAAAATAACATTTTCCATTGATTGACTCCAGTTACTGCCTAAATTTTTCCCCCTGTCTAAATCACCTGGCCCCCTCTGTGTCCTAGAGACACTAGCAGTGAGAGCCCTGCATGCATGGAGACAGCTGAATACAGCACTACAGGGGGTAAAAATAAAAGTCAGTTCAAAAGAGGGGAGCAGCACAGGGGAAAGGCATAGGAGCAGGTAGGAAGTGAATCACCTCATCTTCAGAGAATGAAAACAGTCTTTAAGAGCTTTGGGTCCCCCATTTGCCTCAAAGGTTGTATACAGAGCCAAACAGTTTTCTCAGGGTACTACATCATTTCCTCTTCCACAAAATATGTCAGGGCCCCAGACAGATTTTTTTCCTGGTGTCCTGTTGTAATGCATACATCACCTTCCTCCCACATTTTCCTGCTACTCTACTCCATGGAAGCTAAAGTTGATCTCACATGCTCATGACAAATTCCATAATGAGAAGGAGATTTTTTTTTTTTTGTATCAGTGATTGAACCCAGGGGCTCTTAACCACTGCCGTACATCCCCAGACCTTTTATATTTTATTTTGAAACAGGCATTGCTAAATTGGTCAGAGCCCTTACCAAGTTGCTGAAAATGGCTTTAAACTTGTTATCCTCCTACCTCCTGTATCACTGGGTTCACAGCATGGACCGACATGGCCAGAAAGATCTAAAGATCTTAATTTCCAACAAAATTATTTCTTGCGAAGAATAACTATCTGTAATATGCTATCTATAGTAGAAGAAAGAATAATATATATGAAAATACAGTCATGTGCACATTTGTGCAGAAGAAATGTGTAAAAGTCATACCAGGGTACCGGAGCAGATAAGGGTTGGAGTGGTGGCTCAGTGGTTATGGTGCTTTCTCCGCATGCGTGAGTACGAGAGTTCAAACCCCAGCACCACATACACAACGAAGTGTTGGAGCAATGAAAGTCAAGTGAAAAACTACATAAAATTGATTCTTTCTTTCTCTCTCTCTCATTATCCCTCTCTATGTATATATACAAAAAAAGTAAAATAAAAGTTACACCAGAAACTAAAGAAATTAGTTACAAGGGGAGGTGTGTGGGTAAAGAATGAGGAGATGGGAGAAGGGGACGGGGTAGCAAAGATGAAGAGTGAATTTCACTTCCTGAGTGTATCTTTCTGAATAGCTCTTCAATTCTAATGCTCTTTGCTGCAGTTTACACATATAAAAATAAGCAAATAAAACCAACTAGAATATGGAGGAAATATACACCATGTAAAAAATGGTACTTTAATAAGTGGAATTAGTTGTCCGAAAAAAAGAATAACATAACTACATTGACAGGAATGGGTAAAGAATAATTAACCAAAGTAATCTTAGAAAATAATACCTTGCCTGCACAATATAATAGATGAAATCACTGTGGTTAGTGGTGCACGTCTGTACTCCCAGTGGCTCAGGAAGCTGAGGCAGGAGGATTGCAAGTTCAAAGCCAACCTCAGAAACTTGGCAAATCCCTTAGCAACTTAGCAAGACCCTGCTTCAAAATAAAATACATTCATCTTATATTTATATATAAAGGGCGGGTATGTGACTCAGTGGTTAAGTGACGCTGGGTTCAATACCCTGTAACCCCCACTCCCTCAAAAGAATAAATGAAATAAAATCTAAATAATTACTATAATTTATTTAGCAAATATGTTTTTCTCCAATAATAGGAAAGAGGGCTCCTTGGATTTTAAGGCTAGGATAGGGAAAATACAAGTTTAAAATTCTTTGTAGTCTCACAAATTAAAAAAAAGGTTTTTGAAAAATCAGGGCTTGTCAAAAAATGCAGGAGCCAATTTGAACATTTTGTAGAACACAGTAAATTATGATATTGTTGAATTATAAATCATAAAACAGATATTCATGAGTCAGTTCTTATATCCTCAAATTTGAATAGATGGGTAATTACACAATCATTCTATAATAGAATTTCAGTTAATAAACAGAAAAAAATGAAGAACCAAAAAATCAGCATTTAACAAACACTATAATCAGTATTAGGCAAACACTATAATAATCCTCTTTTGTGTGGTACTGGTGACAGAACACAGGCACACTCTACCACTGAGCAACACCTCAGCCCCTTTTATTTTTCATTTTGAGACAAGATCTCACTAAGTTCCGAAGCTATCCTTGAACTTGTGATCTTCTTGCCTCAACCTCCAAGTTACTAGGATTATATGTGTGAACCACTATGCCTGACTAGGTTGTAATGAACAAAAACTAGTAAATAAATGTTATGTTTAAACCATTTTTAGTAAAGGGCTAAATAATGGCAATTGGTAACAAAAATAATTACTAGTTACTTTGAAAATTATCCTTGCAACACTTGACTTATAAAACTTAATTTTAAAAAATATTACTTTATTTAAAATGCTATTACATTCAGGTTCTTTTTCTTTTTCTTTTTTAAAGATAGAGGGACAGTGAGTGAGAGAGAAAGAAAATCTAAATTTTATTTAGTTTTTCACATGGCTTATATTGCTCAGACACTTCATTGTATTCACGGTGCTGGGGTTTGAACACTTACTCACACATGCTAGGCAAGAGCCATAAATCCCAGGACAATCCTCCATCCCACTGCTCCAGCCCACCTTCACATTTCTTAACCACACGTACCATTGATGTCTGGGTTGGATAACCACCTGTTGTGGGTGCTGTTTGGAGCAGCATATACCTGGTATCCTCTCACTAGGTGCCAGTGGCAAAACCAAATGTCTCCATGATACCTTTTGGGAATAAAAATTGTTCTCAGTTGAGAACTACTATTATATATTAAAGCATTAACTTATTGAAATTTATTGCTATCAGAATAATAGATTGAAATTCAAGCAAATTTATTAATCAATACAATTAAATCAGTAATGAAAACTAACCCAGTACAACTTGCAACAATTATCTGTCTCAATAAAAATATAAGTGGAAAAATGATATGTACATCAGTTTTCAAACTTATTTATGTTTTCATTGATTATTTATTATAACCTTTTTAAAAAAAATTGTTCAACATAGTCTTACATATTGGAGGGAATTGTTGTTTCACACTCATGAACATGAGGATATCGACAAAGTTAAGGCTGATGTTAGTCCATGGTCGCCCCACTTTGACTACTCCCTATTCCCAACTGCACTGATAATGCCCCCCCTACTCCTCCCTCCAGCTGCATCAATGATATCCCCCCAATCCTCCCTTCTCTCCCTGTCCTCCTCCTTTCTTCCCCCAGTTATAGTTTCCCCACTTACATAAAAATTCACCAATGTTGAAGTTTTTATTTAGCTTGGCTAATTTTCTATTTGACTTAGATTGTGTTCTAGCTTCCACATATGAGAGAAAACATTTGGCCCTTGAGTCTCTGAGATTGGGATATTTCACTTAGCATAAATTTTTCCATCTCCACCCATTTGGCTGCAAATGCCATGATATTATTTTCTCTAATAGCAGAGTAGAATTCCATTGTATTTGAATCCACTAGTCCAGCGAGGGGCAATTGGATTGGTTCCATAATTTAGTTATAGTAAATTGAACTGCTAGAAACACTGATGGAGCTGTATCTGTAGTTAGCCGATTCTAGCTCTTTTGTGAAAATACCCAAGAGTGGGATAGCTTGGTCATAAGGTGATTCCATCCCTAGTTTTTTGAGGAATCTCCACACTGCTTTCCAGAGTAGCTGTATAAGTTTTCAGTCTCACCAACAGTATGACAGTGTTCCTTTCTGCCCACAACCCCTCCAGCATCTGTTTTTGATTGTATTCTTCATTTTTATTACCTGACAGGAGTGAGCTGAAATCTCAGTGAAGTTTTGATTTGAATTTCTCTTATTGTTAGTGATGTAGAACATTTTCTCATATAATTATGGGCTTTATGCTACATATAAGTAAATATGATTATTACCTAGAATCATGCTATACCTAAACTACTGAATCAGTTTAGCATAAAATATAGAACTATTTTCAATCATTTAAGAATATTTGATATATGTCAATTCACTTGAAAGAACAAATCCTAATACAAGTGCAAATTATTTATAAATTTGAAAGGTTTTGCATCTTAATTTTAGCTCAAAGAAGAACATTTATACTTTCAGCTCTGTTATATATTAGCTGTATAAAGTTGGGTAACTTAGGCAATACCTGAGAATCACATTATATTATCTGTCAAATGGACAAAAAAAACTTACATGCTATCTCATGAGGGCCTTAATCCTGTATGTTCATCTCCTAAAATAATTCCTTAAACATATTATGTTCTTAATAAGTACTTGCTAAATGAAGGCAGGAATAAGTGAATGAATGAAAGAATGAATAAAGTGGTTGTAAAAATTAAATGAGCTCATATACTTTTGAAAAATAAGGATATGTTTGCTTACATAATTAGCATAAATAAGCAAGACCACATTTAAATTATTTGCAAAGTAGTCAGGTCTTGACAATTCTCCCCCTCAGTGTTTGGAATAGAATAATTCACTGTGGGGAGAGAGAAATGAGAGCAACCATTCCCAGTCTTGTCTGGATTCAAGCACAATTGTACATTTATCTTTTATATACTAAATTCCACCTAGAGTTCAAAAAAGAGAAAGTCAGTGGCCAAACACCTGCAGACATACAATGAGAACAATAATAATAAAATACATGACATGAAAATGAAACTACCAAAATCTTGTGAATTGCACTGAGAAACAAATATGTTATTATTTAGGCTTACATCACACTAGAAACCTGTCTACAAATAGGGGGTAATATCTCATATCCCAGAAGGAATCCAATGTAGAGTTCATGCAGGTAATAAAATAAGAATCAGGACACACAGAGGGCTGCCATTCAAATTAAGTAGCAGTAATGCAAACAAATAAGTAACCAGGCTGTCCTGGACACCCAAGAGCAGGATGAGTTTGGGCAAACAGAAGCAAGCAATGTGCAGAAACAGAGTGAGTAGAGAAATGAAGCAGAGAAACAGACATCAGTGGTAACAAGAAAGGACACCAACAGTAGACTCAGAGTTTTGCCTTGGGCTCTGGACTTTGATGTGGTTTCTATCATGGGAGGAATCCATTACAGTCTGGCTACTCTTGGATGGGACAGTAATTGGGAAGAACTAGTTGGGGTGAGATTGTGGACAGAAGCAAGCAGGGATTGTTGTCAAACAGATCGCATTAGATTGAACAATAACAAAAAGTTGGAGGATTTCATAGAATTGGGTTTTTTTCTAAATTTTTCTTACTTATTTCAATTCAGGACTGAACGATTACACAATTTGAAACTAGAAATCTTCAAGCATGATGCTTAATGTCAGATAATTCTTTGAGATCACATAACATATAGATTCATTTTTGAGAACTTTTTGTGTATTAATGCATATAATACTAAGGTAGATGTTATAATTTTTACTTTATAAATTTGGGAAACAATTCCCAAAAGTGTTAAAGAACTTACCAAAGTTCATATAGTTGAGAAGTGACAGAGATGAGATCTAAGCAGAAAATTTAGGCAGAGGGAACAACTTCAATTGAAACATGCTTCAACTTCAGGTCACAGAAAGAGGGCAGTGAAATGGGAGCAGTGTGGACTGGAAGTCACAAGTGTCCATAGGATACACATTCTTTCAAAAATTTCATGCAATTTGCTATTAATTTATATTTGTCCAGCAACCTAATTCAAAGAGTTTTCCAATGTTAGTATGTCCTCTGCCATATTAAAATCATGCTTCTGCTGTTTTATCTTCTGCATCATTTTAAAACTCACTTTAAAAAAAATATCTCAAAAAACAACTTTACCTTTGCTCTCATGCTCTTACATGATTTCCGTGGCACATGTGTAATGGAAAGTTCACTTTCTCAAGTTACCTTTTTTCCAAACCTGGCATTATCTGACTTTTTCTAAATCACTTCATTGTGTTCACAACTCCTTCTGTGATATTACTCTTCCTCTATTACAGAAGAACTTTTTTGGTTGCTTTTCTCTTTCTTCCATCTATTCTTTTTTTTTTCTTTTTTTCTTTTTTATTTGATGGAAACAGAGATACAATTAAGGGGGAAACATTATCAAACCATCAATAGTCAATGTATATATACTTAGTTATTCAGGGCTAATGCCAAATCATGGATGCCCAGCTTGGGTTTCCCCTGTTGCTGTTCCCCCAGAAGAACTCCTGTGTTAAATTGATATCTTGTGGAGGAATGACATCTGTTTCTGAGATGATTCCTCTATATTCCCACTCTCCAGTCTCCTATGAATTCTTCATACACCCTCTCCCCTCCCCATCCCCCACCTTATGACTCCTAGTAACCTAGGAAGCCATCCCCCTATTGTGTTGAGAATCATACAATTTGAAGTTATTGTTAGCTTAGCTGTCTAACATATTGCTTCCCCATATATTCTAGCTTCCACAGATGAGAGATACCATTAGGTCCTTGAGTCTCTGAGATTAGGATACTTCACTGAGCATAATTCTTTCCATCTCCATCCAATTGATTTCAAAAGCCATAATATTGTCTTCTCGAATGGCCGAGTAGTATTTCATTGAGCATATATACCAAAGTTTTTGTATCCATTCGTCAAGTGAGGGGCATCTGGGTTGGTTCCATAGTCCAGCTAAAATAAATTGAGCTGCTATAAACATTGATGAAACCATATCACTATAAAATGCTGATTCTAACTCTTTTGGGAAAATACCCAGGAGTGGGATATCTGGGTCAAAAGGTGGTTCCATCCTTAATTTTTTGAGGATTCGCCACACTGCTTTCCATATTCTATTTGATCTGTTTCTAATACTCTTTTGTCTAATTTCTTCTGAAATATTTTTGAGTTACCAATTCCTACAATTTCAGTTACCACAATTGTTACTTCATTTCAATAACCCAATTTAGGCAAAGATAATGAATTGTTCTTTTCTTTTAATGATCTTGTAGGTACTCTTCCTGCATCAGTCCTTCCCTTTCCAGATTATCCTATATATTTTTCCAAGAATTAAGGAACTCTCTTTCTCAACACTTGGTTACTACAATATGATAGATTATTGATTGACTGACAGCGACACATGTAGTATGTATGGACACAGTGAACACAATATCCTAATTAATGTCCCTTGACTTTGAGCTATTTTATTAGAAGTAATATATAAAAGAAAGCATAAATTTGCTATAACAGCTCATCTCTATAGTGAAACAGTTTTTTCATGTATATATTGGAAGTAGATATGTTTCCATTTTATATGTGTATTTGAAGGATTGAAATGATTTGCTTGAAAATGTTCCATTAATAATAAAAATTAACAAAAAAACTTAGAGATTATGAAGAGGATTAAAAAGTCTCACTATTAGAAACAGGCATTAATGGTTAACATCCTTCCAGGCCCCAACTGCACTGCACAATTCTTTGTCCACAGAACCCATGTCCCTTCTAGAGCATGGACATTTCTGGTTCATCTTTTCTCAGCTTCCCTTGCAGCATATGCATGTAATACAATTCTGGTGGATGGAACCTGAAAATTTTTGAAAGTATGGAATTCATTAGAAAGGCATGCTTTCTCAATAAAATGAAGTATAGACAAATGTACACAGATGGTGTGATCCTTTTGTTTTGTCTTACAATATTCTTATATGAGGATGTGATAGCTAGATATGTAGGATTCATGTAGAATCAGAGTATGTTTGATAGAATGAAACAAAGGATAAAACTAGGACGTAGAGTTGTTTATTCACTAGTATGATCCTTTTACTACCTTTCACACAGACTTATTACAAAAGAAAATGCAAGCACTCACCATTCTTAACAATTAAATAGTATGTTTCTGAAAGCTTCCTATCTGATATGTATCTAAACTGTTTTCTTCATGGGGCCTATCAGTGTTTTACAAATTTAATAGGGAATGGTTTCTTAATTAGTAAATATGCCATTCTTTAAAGTGTTTCTTTGTGAAATAATTCTCCTTGGACAGGCCAAAAGTGGAGTCATATTAGCTTAAAAAATTAACAAATTAACATAATCCTTCAAAGGACTAAAACTTGTATAAACAAGTGTTAAAATTACAGCATTTGTGCGATCAGCAATATGAACCACAATAAAATCTAAAATTATGAACTAGCACCAGGCTTTCCAACTGTGATATGACATATTAGCAAAGTAAAATTTCATAACTTTGTGGCTAATATCTCATTTCCTTATTATACTTATTCTTTGAAATTTCTCTGCTTGTTTTCCCTCCTGCTGGAATGTCACTTTATTATAAATTAAATTCAGAGACAATGATCTGGAATATTTTAGGAATACTCAAATACATAGGCAAATAATTAATGATGTTCTGGAAGACTAATCCTTAGAAAATTTAGTGCTTATTATTGTAAAATTAAGTCATCCGAAGAAGACTAGTTTGTAATTCTCTGAAAAGTTTATTAGTCCACAACCTCAATAGAAATCATATCAAATATATTTTACCAAGCAAGAAATAATTTTTGAAGCATTGCTTTTATATATTATGCTGTCTGGCCCTTTAGCACTCTGCAAAATGTGATTTTTTAATATTCAATAAACTGTCTTATACAACTGCATTGGATTTGGTTAATTTGCTGGCAGAAAGGTAGTTCCACGGCTAAAATAATTTTACAACCCACACAACTGCTTGGGAGCATTGAAGCTGTCTACACTCTCACTGAATTGAGGTTTCAATTTGCAAACACAGCTGGAAACCATTGAAAGCAACTTCCAGATGCCATGACAGAGCCCCTTCCAGATTTTGAACATCTCCTGTCAAAATGACAACTGAGAAACAGATCCACTATGCCTATGGGAAATTGAGTTTTTTTCTCATCTCGTATGTGCCAATTTCAGAGATCTCATAAGCCAAGACAGAGTCTTATAATTATTTATCTGTACTTTGTGATCCTACTAGGCTTAAGAAACTCTGCTGAATTTCATCAGTGCAGTGGCTCCCTTACTCTGCTAAGTATATCATTTAAGAAATTATTAAGCATGGAGAGGTCTGGGACCAAACTCCAGATATTTAATTCCATATACTAGAGGTACGACCCTGGGGTGTGAAAATTTTTAAATGCAACACAGGAGATTCTGGTACAGATAATCCAGGGGTCATACTTGGATGCACATTGTTTAAGTAGAAAGTAGGAGAGGCAAAAAGGGTAAACTGAATTTTTGAAGAGATTTGGGTTATCAGTTTTGAACATTTTTCTGTGTGTTTTCACATTCATTTTCATTTTTCCATCTACTATTACAGGCAAGAAAGGTTTCAATTTGATGTTTGTAGAACAGTACGTATCAAACTAAACCTTCAGAGACATGAAAATTACAACTCTGAAAATACTATTAAAAACAATGATTTTAATACACTGAATAGTGGAGAATAGTAGACAGGAACTGAAAGGTATTCAACCCTTAAAACAAAAGAATTATGCTAAATAAGATTTGTGTTTGATTTCTTATTAACCAATTACATTCCCCAGGTAACCAAGTAAAGGGTTGTTAGAATTCTTACAGAAATCCCAGCCATTCTGATTTGAAGAATTAAGATGGAGTTTAGAGCTATCACAGTTGCTGGAAATCAGGTGAGGAAATATTAGAAAACAGGTAGTCATAGAAGCATAGCTTCAAAATTAACATGTAAACCCTGCTCAAATATCTGGTTGGCTTTTAAATACTACATACATGAGAAGGACTCCAAGCAACATAGTAGAATGCAAGAGACAAAAGGCTGAAAGAATGCAGGGGAAAGTTAAGCTACAGTGGAAAAACTTAGTGGATACCAATTTAACCAAGTAATAAAAAAAAAAAATATATGAGAACAAGAAGCTATCCCTCGAGGCCTTCTCATATAACATGGTGAAAATTATATTTCACTTCTGTGTTATTTATGCTTAAAAATCATAATCTGAGTCTAACAGCAAAGAAAAAGTAGATAAATTTAAATTTAGGGGCATTCTATAAAGTATCTGGCCTGTATTCTTACAAAATATCAAGATAGAAACAGAAAGGTTGAGAAAGTTCCAGATTAAAGGAATGCCTAAGGTAATATCAACAGTAAGAAGTCATAAGTGAATTTGGATTGGATTTTGGAATGAGAAAAATATTTAAAATGGATATTAGGATAATTTATGAAAAGTAAATCTGAACCAAGTTATATAATAGTATTATATATCGATATTAAATATGTAGATCTTTAAAATATTACCAGTTACATAGCAGAATATCCTTGTTTTTTGGATGTATTAGTGGCACATTTCAGATTCAAGGGAAATCATGCCTGCATTTTCTCACAAAAAGGAAAAAAAAGAAAGAGAGCAAGTGATATAAGTGAAGCAAAATAAAAATAAGCTGTTAGTTTTGTGAATCTTGGAACAGGACATGTTAGTACCATTTATTATTCTTGCAATTTTTCACTAAGTTTGAAATGATACTAAAATACAATTAATATTATATTCTGGCAGCACTTCTGTTTATAGGAAGAGAGGTAGGCACAGTTTCACTGCTGTTTCTGCTAAGGACAACTACAAGCTCTGAACATTAAATGTGAAGCATACATTAAGATATTCTGAAAGGCAGAGATGAAAGAATAACTTACTAGGGACCTTGACATCCAAGGAATGACCATGTGGTGAATTCTCTGAATTTTCTCCTTTTTTTCTTTTTCTTTGTTTTTATTACAGTCTCAAATTTCAACCTGAAGAATCCAGTAAACTACAGACACTGACGAAAGTAGATGCAAAAATATTCCTCCAAAAGCCTTCATCTTTACATAAAGGACCAGAAAAGCATCAGACTGGAAAAACAAAAAGAATTTTAGATAATAGCTGCTCTACTCCAAATGCCATAAAACCACCACAGAAACAGTTATGCCCATGATAGCAAAGCCCAAGTAATGAGCCTAGACTTCTGTTGTCATCAGACCATTACAAAGTGCCCCAGCTTTTTGGGAAGGTATCTAAGAAGAAAGTCTGGAACTAAAAATTTTATCCCATCTATAAGGTAGCTAGTCCTTCTCCTCCATGACTGACTCTCCTTCAGTGAGACACCCCCTTCCTGTTACCCAGTGGCATCAGAGAATGCCTACTAGACAGTCAAGACTTGTACCACCACCTACCAGTAATGAGGCCCTCCCCACCACGGTTGGCAGTAGAGGTCTAACGGGGTGCTAGAAATACCAACTCTGTCCAACAAAAATGAGGAACCTCTTCTTTAAGAATCAAAGGTGGCCCAGTAGGGAATCTGAACAAAGATCTCAAATGGCAACAATGATGTGTCATTCCTGCCCCTGCTGGGGTAGTGTCAGAGAAAATCTTACAGAACAGAAAGTTCAAATAATGTCTATAATCTTATAACATCATACCCAAATGTCCAGATTTCAGTAGAAAGTTAATGTTCAAACTAATAGCCAAAAAGATCATAAAGTGAGTGAAAAAAAGGGGGCAATAGATATCAACCGAACCCCTACGAGTCTTCTGGTAGTAGGATACTTCAATAGAGGAGAAGCAAAATTCTTTTGTTACAGCTCCAAACCTGAGAAGCCTGCTACATAGGGGGACGCACAGAAGGCTTACTCAGGGTCAAGGTAACAGCACGCTGACATGACAGCTGACTTATGACAAGCAGGGTGAAATTACTTAAATTTCCCTGAGCTCTGGATGGACTGTCTAATTTAAATATTTTCCCTTGCCCCAGGGCATAAGAGTAGTCCCTAATTATTTGATACATACCTTGGGATATGAAAACCTGATAAGGGGGAAGAAGGAGGGAGCAGGGTGCATTTGAATTGCATGTTTCTGTAGAATGGGAACCTGATGAGGGGAATGGTTGGGGTAGGTGGAATGGAGATTAAGCAAACAGACAGTAAAGGGGACTTGAGGGATTTTGGCATGACTCAAAAACCAGGTCAAGACAGCACTTCTGAGATATTGCAGTAAGAGTTGGAATAGAGACAGAACACACTGAACCCGTAAGTCTAGCATACTTTGCACTACGCTGGGAATCCAATAGGTTATCAACGAATGACAATGAACTGTTGAAGTCATTTAAGCTGCATATTATGCTGAATGAAATAAAAATAAGCTCTGAATTTGGGTCACACAGCTAAAACACTGGCACTGAAGAACCCACCTCTGTACTCTTCAGTTTCCCTATCGCTTGGGGCAAGACACAGCTGATAATTGGGAACATTAATCTTTTGGTGACAGGCTGCAGTTACTTAGCACTTATTGTGTCTCCAAAGAACCATTCACAGCTGTGAGTTTATTCTCTCACAAGAAAGAAATGTGAGATAAATATACTCTTATATTGTGAAGTCTATAATTTTCTGGGAAATAACTTTCAAAATAATGCTCATTGGCCTAAAGAAAGAAGATTAAGTCTTCCTAAAAAGATCACAACTGATGATTTCTTCTTAATGAAAAGAAGTTTGGAAAAAACAACAAAGTCTAAGTCAGGAAGCATGTAATCTGGACTGACCTTGTTAGCCACTATTTGTATAAAATGGAGCAAGTAGTTCTTACTGTTTCTGGGTTATTGTTTTTTCACTGAGAAAATAAAAATACCTATAACTAACAGTGGGATTGCTAGGCTTCAGAAACTGAAGTGAGAAATAGTTTTAGATATGAGATAATTTGTAGATATTTTAAAGAAATGTCAAATTCCAATTGTCACTTAAATGATTGTTATTATAGACAGTAGTGACATAAGAAAAAAGAACATGAACTGATACACGTGGCTTAATTGAAAAATAGTAGGAAAGATCTGTAAACTCAAGTAATTGACAGCATTAACAAACCAAAGTATTAGCCACTCAAGCATTACTTATAAAATGCAAACACTACTAGGAATGATAAGAAATATTCCCACACTCTATTGCTCTCTGGTAGAAGTCTATTAATAATTCCTTTTCACTTACTTGAAACAACTATTTAATGTATGTGGTTTTCTTTTAAAAGTGGTTATCAGGGAGGGGAAAAAGATCTACAAAGAGACTGACTATCTTTTCATCCAGCATCATCCATTGTATTAGAATAACAGAACTTGTTCATAAATAATTATAATTCAAGACAGAAAACTGAAAGAGGACATTTTAAAACATGAAAAATTATAGGCTGATCTGTCTCATGAATTTAAGTTAAAAAAGCTAATATCTATCTATCTGTTCATTTCTAGATGGATGGATATTGATATTGACACCATGAATTCACCAGTAAGTAAAAAGGGCAATGTAATATAACCAAGTCAATAGCATGCACTTCAATTAAAAAATTAACCAAAATTAAATTTTGGTTTGCATTAGAGAATTTTACAAATCACCACATAATTAATTGAGTGAGAACAAACAAATATACTATGTAATTGTAAAAACATTGTATAATTTAGCAAAAAGGTGGTTATTGCTGATTCGGTTTTATATGCCTGTAAAAACAGCAACTCAGGAGGCTAAGGCAGGAGGATCACAATTTCAAGCCTGCACTTGGCAATTTAGGGGGATCCTGTCTCAAAATTTAAAACGAAGAGGGGTCATAAGACCCTGGGGTATAGCTCAATGGTAGTCTGCCCCCGTGGTTCAATCCCTAGAAATGCCCTCCCCCAGATTAAAGGTGGCCATCATAACTCCCCCCAAGGGTGGGCTGCATATAGTAATTTCCTCTCAAACAATACGGTATGGAAAGGAACAGAGAAAAAGTAGCACTGCCAAAAAGAGCTTAACAAAAACTGGCTCACAGAGGTGACCAAGGTTAGCATCAACAGGGGGAAGTTGTATTTCTAATTAAAGAGCCGAGCTTTAGGACAAACACCACATGTCACTTTTCAGGGCCAATCACAGGCATTTACGAAGGTTTTATCTGGCAGTCCTCAGGGATTTATAAAGGTTTTATCTGGTTGTCTCACAACAAACCAGGCACACAAATATTATCCTACATAGTTTCCTAAGGAAGTGGCAGCCCAGGGTTTAGGACTCCTTGACTGGCTATCTTCTTTCACATACCTGCTTTCCTAGTCCAGGGACCTCCATTTGAAGGTTTCCTGAAAAGGAAAACTTGAAAACAACTTTTCCACTATGATTCAGTTTTTCCAGTTTCAGCCCTTCCTCTTTGCCCCTAATCCTTCAGCCTCATCCTCTATAAAACTTCCGGGATATTTTATTTGGGGATCCAGGTAGGAAGGTGATCCAAATGCCTGCTACAATCTACCTGACTCTTGAGTAGTGAGCTAATCCATGGGGTGAATGCAGCAGGGGACAGTTACCCCCTTCTCTGATCTAGCGCTTTGCTTATACTATCACAGAGAGTGATGAAATCCTTGCCTGGTGGTTTCATTTCAGGAATGTTTCTTTAATTGGCTAACAGCTCTCTTTCCAGCTCCACTGAACTACATACTGACTGTATGCATCCTGGATATAATGAGGTGAAAATAGCACCCCGCATCTATATTCTTCAAAGGAGACATTTCCTGTTTTTCCTCATTCATTTAACCGTGTCTTTTCTCCTCATTATATGAATAATGATGAGATAAATGTCAGACATTCTACAAAATACCTAACTGGTATTCTCGGAAGTGTCAATGTCATTAAAAAACAAGTAGAGTGTGAGAAATTATAACAGTGAAAAGAAATCTGTGGAGACATGACATCTAAATGAAATGTCATATCCTGGAAAACATTCTGAAACAGATAAACACCACCAAGTAGAAGATAAGGATCTCTAAATTCACTGTGAATACCAATGTGGATAACAATAACACATCAACACTGAATCTTTAATTGCAATAATATATCGTATTAATGAAGATGTTAATAATAGTGGTGTAGGGTGTATAGAAAAAAATATACTCCCTTCCCATTTTTTCTTTTCTGAAAACTGAAATCTTTTATGAAAGAATTAAAATCAGCATACTACAGTGGTCCATACATACTCATGTTTATAGCAGCACAATTTACAATAGTCAAATGATGGACCCAGCCTATGTGTCTGTCACTGGATCAATGGATAAAGAAAATGTGACATATGTACACAATGGATTTTTAGTTCACCATAAAGTAGAATGAAATGATGTAATTTGCTGTTAAAGAAATAAAGCTGGAGAACATTGTGCTTAGTCAGTGAGAGTTGAAAAGTCAGTGGTCAAATTGTTCTCTTGTATGTATAAATTAGAGAGAAATAAGGTATTTAAAAGTGTGGGGTGAATCTGATGAAAACAAAAGGAAGAATAATAGACTAGAGGAAGAGAAATGAAGGGAGGAGGAGTGATGGGAAAGGGGAGGAGATGCAGAATGAGGTTAACTAATCTGTCAGGTGGTTGTGTGAACAGATCATAATGACTTCTACTTTTATGTAGTACTATAATGCATCAATAGAAAAAAATCAATAAAAAAAGGCACAGGTTGGAATTCCTTTAAAAATAATCCAAGTCCCCTAAATAGCTGGAGATCTTAGAAAAATGGAAGAGGCCTAGATCTATTAAGTAACTAGAATATACAACTTAAAAGCAGTCCTCTAAGATAAGCCTTTCATCAATGACTTCACAACTGAAATCTTTTAAGGATTTTTAAATGATAAAAAAAAACTCTTCTAAATTTTTTTCAGCAAAATAAAAACATTAAAAATTCCATCTGATCTGTGAAATCAGGACAACACTGAAGTCTTTTTCCTGTTTCTCCAGAGAGGAAAAAGTTAGACCAAAACCTCCAGGGAATAAAGATGAGAAAAATCCTAAGCAAAAATATAAATTTATTGAATTCAGAAATAATTAAAGTAGATTCATTCCAAGAATTCAAAATTAGTTTACATTTTAAAAACAGTGAATATGGGTCTGGAGTAGTGATTCAGAGGTTGGAGTGCTTTGGTGTATACTGGAGGACCCAGGTTCAAACCCCAGCACCACATACACAACTAATACACAACTAAGTGTCAGAGAAACAAAGGCCAGATGAAAAAAATAAATAAAATTGATTATCTCTTTTTTCTCTCTCTCTTTTTCTCTTAAAAAAGAAAGAATATAATTTATTATATAGAAAATAAAAGTATAGTAACACTTCAAATATTTATTAAAATCAAATAACATTAATGGGAAAAATTTTGCTAATAAGAAATAGAGTAAATATTCTTACTCTGATACACACACACACACACACACACATACTCATATTGGCAATTTAAAAATATTAAAAATTATAAAAAGTAATTTTAAAAAGAGATGTTTTCCTGCTAATAGTTCTGTGAGAAAAGTTAAAAGCTCAGGGAATCCTCACACTATGCCACATGATTTACTATAATGGTAGCACTGCCTTGAAGTGGTGTAAGAAGTACATTTTCCTTAACTGGTTTTGTGTCAACCAGATATTGATGTTGGGGGAAAGTGACTGATATATCACAGAAAACAATTTAAAGTAATACAAATAAAGATGCCAACTTGATACCACCAGATTGGAGAACCTGAATTTCAACATGTTTTCATTTTAATGATGCAAATGGCAAGTGTTAGTGGAGATAAGAATAGCTTTGAGCTCACCATCTCTGACGTGTAACCAGTACGACAGTATCTGATGAGATTATACGCACATTCTGTCCTAACAGGGTAATTACATTCCTAGGTATGTTATAGGCAACAGAAATTCTTGAATTAGACTCATTGTATTATATCATTAATATCCAGTTGTAATATAGTTGAAAACAATGACAATTTACAGCTATGCAGAGAAACTTCAAGAGTTCTGGCAATATTCCATATCATGCTATGATTGTTTATATTTTAATTTTTGCTCACTTTATATAAATATTTGAGCTGTGTATACATATTTTGTTTAATTGTGAGAATGTGTGCTTTACTTCAAAAAATGTTTGACTTAAGGAAAATAAAATGCTTATTTTAGGAAATTGATGAAAATGTGAGAGAGAAGCTTGTTATACACTGACTCATGTTCCCCCAAATTCATGTTAAAGCTCTAATCTGCTGTCTGACCTTGCCTTGAGATGGCATCTGTAAAGAAGTAATTAAGGTTAAATGAGGCAGGAAATGTGGCAGCTCTGAACCAAAAGAACTGGTGTCCTTATGAGAAGGGGCTCTAGAGCTCTCTGTCTCTCCAAGCAAGAAAATGTCATGGGCATGTGGTAAGGTGGTAGCTGAGTATAAGCCAGGAAGAAAGCCCTGAACTACCCAGCATCCTGATGTGGGACTTTGATTCTCCAAAAGGGTGAGAAAATTAATTTCTGTTCTTTAAACCACCCACTTTGCATTATCTTATTAAGGCAATTCAAGCTGATTAATATAATGCTTCCCCACAATTTCAGGCAAATAAAATATAAATAAATTCTTTATGTAAAGAACTCTGAAAGCAGGAGTATTTATTAATCACCTAGATACAAAATGACTTCACATCTTCTCAATTGTTGCTGAAAAAATTAAGCATTTTAAAAATCCTTATTGCTCATTCACCTGTCTCATATGAATTGTCTTTAATATTATTTTGCTCCTTTTACATTTAATTGTGTGTGCTTTTTTATTGATTTGAGGTCTTTGTTATTTATGTTTTTCAAATATAAATTACTATGTACCTTTTCCCAATCTCTGTATCTTTCACATACACACAAAGGAATACAAAAAAGACTAAATTTTTAAATAGCAAATAAATACACAGGAGGAAAATTAAGAGTGAAAGGCAAAAACTGTAGCCTATTTAATTATACCAAATGTTAAAGGATGCTTTTCAAAAACATGATATAATAACACTTACAAATATATATTATGAATTTATCAAATATTTTATTTAAGTCATTGACTAATAAGTGAACAGTAATGTCATAACTTGTTCAAGGGAGAATCTGGAAATCAAACACACATACAAAGTAAGAATGATATTTTCATTTATTAATAGATGCAAAAATGTTAAAAACACCAGATGAGGATACAACCATTAGAAGCCATTCTTTTCCTACAGAAATGAACAAATGTACCTCTACCAGAAAAATTAATTTATATTTATGTGACTAGGAGCATTTACTTTATTATCAATTTTTTTATTTTAAACAATTTCAATTGTGGTAAAATATATATAATGTAAAATTTCAATGGCAGTCATTTTAAGTGTGAATTGTAGCAGCATTAAGTATGTTCAGACTGTGCAATCCATCTCTGGAAAGTTTCGTTTTGCCAAAGTGGAGCTTATGTTTATTAAATGACTCCCCCTCTTTTCTTTCCTCTAGTTCCTAATATCCACTGTCTTACTTTCGGTTACTATGATGACTCCGTATATCCCTCTGTAGTAAAATTAAGTCAGGATTGTCTTTTTCTTTTGTGACTGGGCTTTGTTTTTGAAAGAGAAAGGGACAATGAGAGAGAGAGAGAGAATCAATTTTATTTAGTTTTTCACATGGCTTTCACTGCTCTGAGACTTCATTGGGTATCTGGTGCTGGGGTTTGAACTGGCTTGTACTTGTGCATGTGGGCAAGCACCGTCACCTTTGAGCCACTGCTCCAGCCCTGGATTATTTTACTTAGAATAATGATCTCAAGATTCATCCAGACTGTGATGTGTGTCAGAATTTCCTTCCAGTTTTGAAGACGAGTATTATTCCATTGTTTGCATATAGTAAATTTGTTTCTCCATTCACCCATTGAAGGATACTGCAATGGCTTTACCCTTAGACCTTTCTGAATAAAGTTCTTCTAAACAAGAGTTTGCAATTACCTCTTTGGGACCTTGCTTTTGTTTCTTTTGGATATATGGCCTGCAGTGGAATTACTTAATCATATGGTAATTCTACTATCAATTTTGGAAAAGCAATCTATGTTTTCTTTTCTTTACTACTCACAGAGCTGTCATATAAGCAGGCAAAGAGATTTTTTAAAAGGCTTTAAAAGTATCAGATGCCTCTGCTGAACTTACGAACATTCCAGTGAAAGGACATCAGGCATTGCTTTTCCTCATTTAATAGTATTTTCACGGCACAAGGTATTTCTATCCTTTTACATCACTCTCAAAATTATATCTTCTATTTACAAATAACAAATATCATATCAAACACATAACAAGAGAGGAAACATAATAGAGAAATAAATTGAGTGATAGGTCTAGAAAGGCAGGAAAATGTAGATGGAGGGGATGCAGAAAATGAAGGTGAAAGGTACGATTTTGCCTGAAGTGTTGGTCAAGTTCATAAGCCACAGCTCCTAATATGATTTCTGTGGACACTACCTGGTCTTTAGAAACTAAATACTTACTGTTCACTCTTCACATTTTTTTATTGCACTGGAAGAGCTAGGGCCAAGGAAAGAAAATCAGTTAATCTCTGGCTGTCTCTGCCTACTCTTGCTATGAGGTCACACATCACGGACTGCACTGTTTACAGTACATGCCGAGATCACCTGGCATGGTCCACCGATATCCACACCAGCAACAGGATCTTGCTAACTCCACAACCAAAATGTCTCCACATCTCTGGTATTCCCCACCTCCAGCCTACAGAGGATGAGTTGTGGTTTCAAGCCTCCTTGCGTTCTTGAAAGTATTTGGAGAGAAAATCCTGGGAAAGGCTGAATTTATCATTAATTTAGCAGAGAGGGTGTGTATCCACCTGCTTTTGAGTTCAGAGCAGTTGGGATATAATTCTTGAAGGTCTCCATACTCTCTGGGGGCCTTACTGGCAAGTTCAGTGATTTCAGTTCCCAGTTTGTAAGAAGCTAGCTTTCAGTTGTAAGATCTTTGAAAAAAAAATGCAATTATTAGATATATCAAAGGATTAGATATTTATTATTACCAACCACAACAGGGGGGGATGCAAAAGCCTGATAACCAGATAACCTAAATAATATATCTAAATCTGATAGATGTAAAATTTTAGATTATCTGATTTCAACATGTTAATCTTTCAGATGAAAACCTTGAACATCTATATTTTCTGAGATCTGTTCGATAAAAAAATAAGAAAAATATCTTCAGACAGTGGCTCATCTATCATTCCATACCGTTTCAAATCTTGAGAAATATATTTCCTAGAGATGTTGATTGGGCAAAGGAAAAAAAAAACCAGTCAAGCATGTAAGAACTTATTTTTGAGTAATTCCTAATCAGTAGGTACTGCTGAAAATTGCTGTTCTAGTGAATGGTTCCTTCTTTTAGACTAAAAATATAAAATTTTCCAAACACAAAAGATAGATACCTTCTTGAGCAGCTGCCTATTATATTGTAGTTCTATTTATTATATTAGATTTAGGTGTAACTCTGCCCAGTTGGCATCATGTAGTGTTATTAATGAAAATAACACTTTTTGGATCTTATCACTGATAGGTTTTCTCCTTTCCACATACCAATTTCTCCATGTATCAATTGTCAAATAAGTTTATTTTAACCAAAGAATAGTGAAAAATACTATAAAATCCAATTTTAACAAAATAAGATATTTATACAGATTAAATATGAGAGTGGGATCATATTTTCAGTTTCTCAAACTATGTGAAAATTTTCTCATATGATTTTTGTGTTTGTAAAGACTGACATTTTATACTCTTCTCTATTCAGTGTAGCCCAGAAGACCAAATGAGAAATATAAAAAATAAAAACTAAATATTCACTGGATACTCATAATTTCTCTTGACATGCTTCTTTTCACAATGTTGATGATGTTAACATATTTACTTGTTTTAGAATACACAAAAGCTAAATTTGCTCTTACAGCCTTAGAAAGTACTTTATCACTCATCTTTATTTCTTTAATAAAAATGAGAAACTTAATGATTTGTAGAATGCTTCCTAAAGCCAAACTCCAAATGAAATAATCATTTGCTTTTTAGAATCTATCTCAAATCTAGATGCAGATTAAATTCAGAGAGTTACTGATTGTTCATTGCATTTGGATCAGAGTTTTTCAAGCAGAAGTGTCAAATATTCTGTGGGAAAAGGGGTCACTTATCAAATGCTTTGGGAAGATGCTGTTGACTATTCTCCAAGAAGGATATAAAATAGCTAAGAGCACATTAAGGACTCTAATAAGTCATATAAATCATATTAAAAAGAACAATTCCCATTTAACTTTCTTTAACTTATTTTTTTCTAAGTGTGTTTGATCTTAAAATGCCTCCCTCTCAAGTAATACATATTTAAAATATGCAAAAAGCTCTACAGAACAATCTTTGTAAAATTATCTGTGAGGGAATATTTAGACGGAAACGATTTAGGCTTTACAAAGTTGGATAATATAACATTTTTGTATTATTTCAGAATTCCTATAATGAATTTGGTTGTATCAATAGTCACTTCTCAACCGTGGCTCTATGTTCAAGGACAAATGAATTCACAGTATGCTTTCGTGTTCTACACTCTCAATTTTAACTATAAAACCATTCCAAATGACTTTTTTTAAATTGAAAAACAGACACCTTAGAAATGCACCAATTGATCACGTTTACCGTATCTTATTTCCAAGTGCAATAGATAGGCTTGAATATCACACATTTTATTACTTTTATATCAACTTTAATTAGATTATATATTAAGAAGTCTGTGAAAAAAAATTACACTGTTCACACCACAGTATTCAGTCACAAAGTACCATCCTTGACTTTATTTCATTCCAGACAAATCTATCATGTCCCAAAAAAACCACTAAAATATCCAAGAAACAATAGGTTAATAACAACTATCAAATTATATTTCCTGTCTATTCTATTTTTGTTTATTGAATTCTGAGACTGAAAATTTTCATAATCACTCAGATGTCCTTATTAAATTCATACATCTATATCTTCTTTAGTCCTGAGGAAAACACTTTAAATGTTATACAATCTTTTAAATCAACACTGACAGATCATTCTTATAAATTTTATTTTTCTGGCATTGCAAGTTTGTTTTATTAAACAAAGAAAAATGTACCATGTCCTTTTTTTATTTTCATAATCTTGTAATTAATTTTTCTTTTGGAGAAAGGAAAAATTTCAGTGTTGACATAGGTATGTTGTACCTTCACCGTTAGATAAATTATATTTTTTAACTTCCCTATATTTTTATCTCTTCATTTCTGTTTTACTGTTTATTAAAGTTTGGTGATTTTCCATTTTGATGAGGTGACAGTAATTTGTACTTACAAAATTGTTATAAATATCCAAATAGAATTTCCATAATGTTTTGGTGATAGCAGCTTTAAATTTGTGTCTTAATCGTGACATTCCTCTAAATAAAGTAATCTGATCTGAGGTAATTCTATATACTAAGTATGTTCTAGATTATTTCTACTATTAATTCAAAGAAAATTATTAATGATAAAGTTTTATCTTTAAAATCATAGGAAAATGTATTTATTAGCTAATATATATTTTGTAAAAATTTGGGGAGGCTGCAAAAAACAACTTTGGATAAACATGCTAATGTTGAAAATATGTGATTCCGAAGCATTATGCTTTACTGAATAAGAAGAGCTGACAGGCACGGCTGTAGACCTGGAAAAGCTCCATAGGTCAATGGATAGTTTACCTTTATTACATCCCCTGCCCATACTGTTCTCCATGCCTCGAAGTGCTCTGGTCAACTTGTGATGTGATAACTACAGAGAATGGCTACATTTCTAAAAGTGGTAGATAGAAAGAAACAGGTATGAATTAGATGTAATTTGGAAGTCAAGCACTATGAAAATAGTGATGAAGTATTTGAAGATTAGGAAAATTACAATAAAAAGAATATGCTAACAAACTATGAAATAAATATTAACGAAATATAATATTTAGAAAAATTCCAAACATTTTTAAATACAATATAATTTTAAGAAAGGAATAGAACACTAAATAAAATTATTTAGTTGAATTACTGTATGAATAAAAAAAATAATTCCCCTGAACTATAAATGAAAACAAAATTTCTTACAATTCTGATACGAGGCTCCTGGCTTTCTCTTTCCCTCTTAAGAATTTAATGTCCAGAAAATATCCATTTAACTTAGGGAGTCTTCTGGGGGAAACAGAAGCATGGCAAACCCAAGCGTATATACACATTTGTTCTTGATTGTTTGACAATGTTTCACCCTCAATTGTAACTCCATATTCATCTAATTTAAAAAAAGAATTTAATATATGGGGCTGGAACGGTGGCTCAGCAGTTATGGAGCTTGCCTTGCATGCGCAAGTACGCGGGTTCGAACCCCAACACCACGTACACAATGAAGTGTCTGAGCAAGGAAATTCCATGAAAAACTAAATAAAATTGATTCTGTCTCTCTCACTCTCTCTATCTCTCTCTTACTGTCCCTCTCTCTTAAAAAAAAAAAAAACAATTTAATGTATGGCCAAAGCGGAGCCAAGACTTTGAATCTCAGACTGCTTTAATTATGTTATCCATCTACAACCTTACATTATCTACATATTTTTCAAAATAAGTATTGGTAAATACATAGATAAAATATTTAATTATACTTGAATATGTATTTGAGTGGGCTATAAATTATTTGAGTACATAATTTGAAATAATTCTAAATCATATCCTGGAGTTGTTTTATGAAACCTTGGGATTCGGGTTAAACTGTTGCTCTTGTATTCCATTTCAAAATTCATACCTTTTCCTTCTTTGTTACATATTCCTTTCCAGGAAGAGTTTGCCTTTGGTTCCATAAAAGTGCTGCAAGATTAATGGATTCATGGGCTTATCATTTCAATCACTAATTCAATAAAGGCTTTGAGGTTGCTACCACCCAGAACATGTCAGGACCTGGCTAAATGGCAAGGTCCTCCAATGTCATGAAGACAGAGTGCCCCACTGACCTCCATGATGGAGATCACTCAGTATTCGCCGTGTGTATCAACTCCCCTGGTGAACAAGACTTACTCGCCCAAAGAACTTGTAGTTGCAAGAGAATAACGTGAAGAATAAAACTGAACTTGCAGTCTAAAATAGAAGACAGCATGACAGGAAAAGCAGTGTGCTCCTTCAGGAAGGCTACTTGATGCAATCTGAAGAGAAGGTGTCAAAGTGTAAAAGACTGATGGAAAGAGTTAACCTGTTCAGAAGGAAGAAGTTGGAATGGGGAGTTGAGGACAATATTCTAAGAAAAGGGGACATAATAAGATAGGAATAAATCAATAAATATATGTATGTGTATATATTTCACCCTGCTTACAGTTTATATTATTTTCATTACCATTATTATATTTCTGTAATCAGGGTATAAGTTATAAGTGAGTTACCAAAAAGATTTCAAGGATATCGATTCCTATGACAAAAATATCCCATGACTTTATACCCAAGTTTATAGATAAGACTTCAAAATTTGGTACATGTCATTTTAGTTCTCCAGTTAATGTTTTATGTATGTACAAACACATAAATACTCAAATGTGCATAGTTTGAAACAATAGATAGGCTCATATCACACACTTGTCTGACTTAGTTTTTTGACATAACCATATCTTGAAATATTGGCAGGGCCCCCTCCTTCTTCAAGCCTGCATCGTTTCCCATCATGTAGCTGGGCATGTATCAGCCTCTCAGAGATGGACATGTAGGCCAATTTCAAGATTTTTGAATAATAAATTGAGTTTCAATGAACACTTTAAACCTAAACCTTTAAGGTCAAATGTATGATTATTCTATTTTCTGATAGAGGCTGTCATTCTAATCACCGTCCAAACAAATTTTACGAATATTTAATCCTAGTAGAAGTTATGCCACGGAATATTTTTTAATACCCTTACTGGCACTAGAAACTCTCAGAGCTTTACATTAGTGATGTGTGATTCTACAAACTATACGTTTTCTATCTTATATAAATATAAGGTCTTAGATTCAAATACTGTTAGGAATCTGGCAGTAAAATGAACTTTTATATCAGAATGGAAAAGAGCTTAGAAAATTGGAAAGAATGTGTTTTGCTTACCTTAGATATGAAAATGTAGACTGGTTTGAAAAATAGTCTACTGAACAAATAAAACTGTGGCCTTGCAGAGCATTGATTCCAGGCCTTGTTGAAAGGGGAAAAGTTGCCTGAGGGAAGACACAGGCTTCCCTCTCTCCCAGCTGCTCTGGTCTCTGTCCTTCTCTTCCAGGTACACTCAAGGTCAGTCCTCACCAACACACAGACTCAGAGATCCGAATGTGATATCCTATTTTAATGACTGTTGTGTGAGAAAATTACTTTCTGTTACCTTATGGGATGAGATATCTCAGACTCTGTAGAAAAGTCATTTATCACAGTTACAGTGAGAATGATAAAAGTAGAGCTTTTAAAGGAAATTTGACATGTTTTCTACTATTTTCATGCAAAATATGTGTTTGGCTCCATAACTCAGCTTTCAAAAAGCATCAATTACCTCTCCAGAGAAACCATGAATTTAAGGCTTTTATCCCATCTTCTACTATCTTCCCGTTCTTTTCATCTGACACATTGCTAAAATGTGTATAACTGGAAAGTTTCACATTAAAACCTTTTTGTTTTTACTTCTGGTACACATTTAACTGAATATATTTTAAGTGGTAATGCTTTGGTATGTTAGGCTGCTGTTAAACTGAATACTACACATTTTTTTCTATTGAAAAGATAATGTTAATTATATTTTAAGTTGATTAAACTCTCCCTTCGCCTTTACTATATCCAGTAGGACTTTGGGTGACAACATATCTGATGCCCATGAGTCTGAAGAAGGAGAATTGGCCCATAACTAATGTTATTTAAAGGTCATTCTGACTTGCCCTTGAAGGCCAACTTAAGTATTTAAAGTACTGAGCTGATCTGGGTATGAAAATGGTCAGAGTTCTTGTCAGCAAAAGAGCTGTTAAGTTCAGTAACAGATCTTTCAACTTTTCATTGGTCTAGTTTCCCTGGTTTGTGTACATAATACCATGAAAATAATAATTCTTGCAGAATAGGTTTTATAACTCAAGCCATACTCAGCACCTGGCCAAGCGGTAAGCAAGCCAACTTGGAAGGAATTGGCTACCTGGAATGTTACTATGGGTTTCAGAATCAGATTTATCTGGCTTAGACATTATATTTGGAATTTGGATAGTATGAATTCACTGAGTAATTATTATGACAGGCAAAATCTTAATTTACTAATAGATAAAATAGTAATAACAATGTCTTCCCTGTTGAGTTGCAGTAACTGAGGTGAGATATGTAAAACACAAAGCATTATGCCAGCACTAATCGCTAGGTGAATCTCATTAACTAAGAAAAGACAATATTCATTATGTCCTTTGCTTTGCCTTCTTCATGGATAATGAGAGTTGGTTCAGTTATTCTGGCCCATTAGCCAGGTGTCCTTTTTCTCCCAGGTACCAATATCTCTTTGATATGTCATTATCTGTTCAAATGGATGGTCTGTCACAATAGAGAAGACCTTTTATCAAAAGGATTTGGAGAATTGCCACATCCCCACCCCAGCTTTCAATTTGAAAGTGGCTTTAGCACCTCCTTCCTTCCTTTGAAGTTCTTTCTGATATCCAACAGATCATACCCTTTCCACCAAATACTCTCATCCACTGCTTCAGTTGGGCTATAGATGATAATATCATCATTTCTTAGAGCATTATGTCACTAGCTAAATTACAGGAATGTTCTCAACTTACTCCTGTCTCCTCAGCCTCATGCCACAAACCTGTGAGCCCTACTATTATTCAGCATCCTGGGGATATCACAAATTCATCCAAATCCTGATGCCTATTCAGTATCTTGAAATATTACTCTTCTTAATTGTCTTCTAAATTTGGTGAATGACTTTTTCTCTTTCTAGTGATGAATGCTACATCACCCCCTGTTCAGTAGGCAAATGCCACTTGTCCTTTGAGCCCTAAGGTTGTCATTACCTTTTGTTCTTTTCTGTTTATTTTTTTAATGGCCACCCTTCTTAAAGCTAAGTACTTTAGTTTATGTTTTTACTCAACCCACATAGTAAACAGTTTCAAACACCAATGCAGATAAACATTCTGTGTTTCAGATGCTATTGAGATGTTTTTGCAATTGATTAGCCAATGATCCTGTTGATCTCACTGAAGATATAGTCTATTTTCAAAATCCATCATGTTGTGCAGTAGTAATTCCATACATTAAATATTCTGCCCAAATTAAAAGTAGAATGTCTGCTTCTCTATTTCAAAACAAGATCCCTACAGACTGAATGTCTGTCAAATATATGAAATTCATTAGTGCTAATTAGCTTGCCAATGTAATGTCAATATAATTTGGTATTATGTGACTTATGTCACTCTTTCTATAAGCATTAACTTTTAATTGACTTTGGATAGTCTTACAAGGTTATCAAGAGTTTCTATAAAATTGTTCTGATTATTCAAAAGTAGGGGTACCTTTCAAGAAAAGTTTAATTATTTTAAAATAACTATCTTTCAGTTTCAATACAGCAAGCATTCTACCCACATTAAAAAGTACAGGTTCTTAAAATCTGGGAAGACATTTTCTCTGACTACTTGTTGATCTCCAGCTGGCTGAGAAATAAACCAGGTCAAGGCCATCTGACTTTCAATCTGCCTGGCTCCTCACCCCTTAGCTGTCATTGCATAAGATCAACTCTCCTAGGATGTTTGAGTATCATTTGCATTGCTAATGACAGAAGAGATCCTCAAAGGAACTGAAACCCAGATGGCTGGTCAGGTGGTCATTGAAATAGACTTACATTCAAGTGAAGTTGCTATTCATGGAAAAGTAATGTAAGGGAAATAAGCTATGGTCATTCAAAGAAATCACCTTCTCATCTCTTTGGCTTTATGGTAAATATATATATTCCAGTATCTGCCTTGTGTTTTAGAAAATCCAATATTATTCAACTAACAATGCATTCTACACCATTATGTGACTCCAAATCCATAAAACACAGAGAGACAATAATTCAGAGTTTGGCGCTTTCATTACAGGACACACTCATTCCACAACTATGGAGTTAAGGCCTTCTATAACCAGTGAAGGGTTTGGCTATACATCATTCTGGAAAAAATTTGTATAATAAATGATATAGTTGTGATAGTACATTATTAAACAGTCAGAGATTATTTGCCCTCCAACAAAACAGTAAACCTTTTTGGATTCATATAAACTCATATACACAAAGTTAAAATTTTACAGTTTCAAGGCAACTTCCATAAAATAATATATCCATGTAGCCTAGTCTCTTTGAAACTCTACCTCATATTTGGAAACAGTTCCAATTCATCAGTCCATAAGGATTTATTCAGGACATAATACCAGTGGGACTTTAGAATAATTGAATATTAGATTACCTGAAGAACTTTTCAAAAATGTCTGTTAACGGACTCTGCAATAAGTTAATAAAAATGTGTTGTTTACATCACTGATTAGTTGATGCTGATAATATTGCTTAAAACTTCCAGGTGATTTTAATGTAAGCAGAAGTATCGCCAGCACTTAACAATATTAAATTATTACTAACAATGTTATTACTTAGCATTGATAATTACTACTAAGAATAAAGAGTGTTGGTATTTTTCCATAGGACTACAGTTTGCAGTATCTTTTACTCATAGTTTTGGTAACTGAATTGAATTGGAATTACACCAGGCTGAATGTAACAGAAGAAAAAAAAAAAAGAAATACCTTTAGCTAAGAAGAACTTCAGAAGTCAGGAATCCAAGACTAAGTAAGAAACTACTCAAGTTAATCATTGCTACAGGATCCACAACTTTATCAACAAATAATAGTAGACAGCTTCCCTTGTAGACATTCCTGCTTTTTCCAGGAAACAGGATAAATTAACAGGGTGGTAAGAGTGGTTACCTTATAGAAGCATTTTCCCCTTGTAAATCCCCAAACTGGCTTCTCAGTACCTAGAATTATAGGCATTAAAAGATGTTCACAAAATCGAGGTAGTATATTGCAATGACTTTTTAAAATTTTTGTTAACATCAGTATAATTCTTACCTTGTATGCAAAACTGATGATTACTGTTTTTTCATTATTATTGGTTCAACACAGTCTTACATATTGAAGGGATTCATTTATTCACATTCACACATGCATATGTAATGACAGAGTAGCTTAAACACGATCCTTGTCTGGGATCTCCCCCACTTCACCCACTCACTGATCTCATGTCCCTCTGTAATTCTCCAGTGTTACAGATATAAATGACCACATACATGTGTTTTAGTTATTAAAATTGCTTGTTATTTACACCTGCCTGAATATATTTTGGCTTCTCATGGGAGGAGTATTGATCACCGCCCTTTTTCCTTCCTCCTCTCCCTCCCTTTCTCCACCCCCTTTCACCCACTTCGTAAATACAGTTCCCACAGTTTATGTGTTACATCAAATTTATTGGATCTATTAAAAATTTGGCTAATTTTCATCCTGTCTTATGTTTTACTCTAGCTTCCGCATATGAGAGAAAACATCCCGCCCTTAAGTCTCCGTGTTTGGAATATTTCACTCATATTTATTTCCATCCATTTACCTGCAAAAACCATGCTATTATACTTTCTAATACCTGAATAGAACTCCATTGTGTGTATATGTGTGTGTATATATATATATATATATATATATATATATATATATATATATATCATAGTGTTTGGATCCATCTAGGTTGTTTCCATAATTTAGCTCTTGCAAATTGGATGCTTACTATTTAATATTCCAACGTAGCAAAGAGCACTCTTATACAACAAAAAGTCAGAAAGACCTCTGATGGAGAAATACATTTCTCATCTAAATTTATAAGAAGATAACATATATAAGATCCTTTGAAGATTCACTTCCAAGAAAGAATCATTTACCATGAAAAGTATGGTGTATAATTTGCTTATCAGCAATTCCAAACATATGAAAAAAATTGCACTATCAGGAAAATTACACAAATGTGGTCACATTAACCAAAGTTTTGATGTGCTATTTGATCAATGCTCACAAAGTTTGTATTTCCTAGGCTGGAAAAATCACCCATATCATGTATACCTTTTTAAAAATTCAGATGGCATACACTTTGTGTTATGTTCTAAATCTAAAGAGAATATGTTCTGTTTTCTGTGTCCCCCTGCAGCTAAATTATGAATGTAATTTATCTGACGTTTAACCATATGATTACATGTTCATCCTTCATCATTCCTGGCTTGATGAAATTTTTCAACCTGTTATTTCAAAAGAAGAAAGGATTAAGAGACAAACATCTCAGGTTGATGTGATCCACTTATAAAAATTTAAGTTGTTAATGGAAAGGACATGGGAAATATTTTATTATTTTGTGCCTCACTATCAGTTAAGACCCACTGAGGAGACAAAAGTCACAAAATATTTAAAGGGGAATATTTAAAGAAATTATTAATTCTAATGATATTTCCTATAAAGTAGTACAGTGGTCTAAATCACTACCCCAGGGAAAGTAAACAAGGAACAGATAAATCTCAAGGCTTGGATTCAGATGGAGCAAGTGTGTTTGCAGATAAGTGCATGGCAGAGGAGGTGGTTGTGCTAACCCAGGTCAGAGCAGAGCTCATCTACAGTTGTTGGATAAGTAGGAAAAATCTCTCAGAGTGGAAGAGAAAAATAAACATGAGTAATACTGACAAACAGGAAATACTCTGAGTTAATGACAAGATGAGGCTGGTAACCACTGCTGCACTTGCAAGACTCATTAGTAACTGATTTGCAAAACACCACTCAATTTCAATGGGAAGTAGTGCACAGGAGTACAACTGATACTTACTGAGGGTGAGTGTCACTGATAGCCTCCCATACATACTACTGATACTGATCAGTCACATGGAAGCACATGAAGACAACATGAACAATCAGAGGGATAATATCTATCCAGTACCTTCTAATTTCAAAGCTTAACATCACGCCAGCTGCAAAGGTGAAATTTTTAAAGTGCTCATGTCAACCTTTGGAGAGCAAACAATAAAGAGTTCATTTGTCAATATGATGATAGCTAGTACAGTTCTCATCATCAGCGTGTTCCTTAGATTCACCAAGTAAAAGCTGGGGGAGAGCCAGGTAGAACCAAACACATATAGCTTCACAATCCATGATGAAAATGCTATTGATCCATCTTTAATTAAACACAAATTGCCTCAAAAATTATTTTAAATTTGATTTGTTGATATTTTAGGTATATATTTGCTTGTTTACAGAAAATGAAAATTTATCTTGGTCATTAAAACTCATTGATTAGTCATTTCCTATTTAAATAAATTTGACATTCAAATTTACAGAAAAGCTAATAACACAATAGAAAAAAATACATAATATAAGAGCAAAATAAAATAATTACACTTTTGCCATGAATGTTGATAAACTTCATCATAGGGCAATCAGTGATTTATTTGTACTTTAAAAGCAATATAAATTCATAATTTTTATTCCCCTACACATGTATTGATGTTTGATACCAGTATATTTATGGGAACAATTTTAGTAACATATAGCTTATTTTACCCTGAAGAAAAGACTGATTACTTAAAAAGAGAACCCCCTCCTAAATCATAACTTCTGTGTATCCCTGTGTTGACAAGAGGGAATTAAAAAAAAATGAACTAGATTGTGTTTTCCTTTTTAGAACTGACTACTTTAGAGTGCAATGTCTCTTTAAATTATAAGTATTTTATTATTTTGCCATAGATTTTTTTTAACGTAAAACTCTCACTTTTTTTCTCCAGAACTGAAACATAGATAACTGAGTTGGTAGTACTGATAAGCTCATGCTGATGTACCACAACTCAGAGATGTGCCCTGTAGGATTGGGACCTGCCTTATCTTTGAGGAGTGGGAATTGACACTTTTATTAACATCTTCTGGGGGATTCAAGTAAAGTCTTTCCTGAAAACATTGGAGAACTGCTTAATGAACCTTACTACCACAGGATAGAACTGCCACTGTCAATGCTAAGATTGACCGAATGACTCTCAGACAAACAGGACAGAGAAAAGCAAAAGAACATGGGAAGGAGAAGTCCTTCTACCTCCTCCAGATGTGCAGGATTCTTTTAGTTCTCATCATCATCACAGTCTAACTTACAGACTGATGGAAAAGAAAACTACAATTTCCAAATGTTAAATCCCAGCATAAGAAATTAAATTATAGATGCCTAAGTCTGGAACTGAGAGACAGTATCTTAATAATTGCCACAGATTATGTTAGAATTTCACTTGCTCTTTTATAATCAACTGAATATTATTACATAATACAGAAATGTCATTATTCTTAATCTGCATATATCAGTATTGACTCTCAACATTTTACTGTTCCATGTTGGAGTGTTGGCTATAATGGACTTCAAATTTGAATGCAATGTCTGTTCTTTCCCTTCATTCATCTGCAAGCTGAAAGCTTGATATTGCTGTAATCTTCCTTAACTTAAACTCAATTTTCTTTTTTTTCAAAAGCTTTGGGCACCATTGGCATTATCATCTCTCAATGTTTGAAACAACTCATGAATAAAGTCTATAAGTCCTGAGCTTTTCTGTGGGATGGATGTTAGTTATAATTTCAATATCATTTATACATATATTTACATATATAATAATGATTTATATATACATACACACAAGCATATATTTTGTCATATATATGTGAAACAGGTTTTCTAATTCTTTTAATTTTTAGAGAAGAGTTTTTTTAAAGAGAGAGGGACAGTGTGTGTGTGTGTGAGAGAGAGAGAGAGAGAGAGAGAAAGAATCAATTTTTTATTTAGTTTTTTATGTGTCTTTCATTGCTCCAAGACTTCACTGCGTATGTGGTGCTGGAGTTCAAACTCAGGTCCTCACAAATGGAAGGCAAGCACCCTAACTGATGAGCCACCACTCAAGCACTGAGGTTTTCTAATTCTTATGTCAATACCCCTGTTTCATTTTTCAGATGTATTTATTTTTTAAAACATTCAAATGTATTTCTGTAAAGTTCTAAACATTCTCATTATCTTTTGTTTGTCTGTATGCACTGTGTCTGTATGACTGCTTATTTCTGATATTTGTAATTCAGGCTTCCTCTTCATGTTGTTCATTCAGAATAACCTTGATATCAAAGCTTGGAAAGGCCTTTACACTCAAGTTAAATGACAGGAAAATCATTCTTGTAAACATAGGGATAAAGTCTAAATAAGATCATAGCAAATCAGACCTGGTAATATAAAATGTAGACAATAGCAAGTTTATTTATTCTAAGAACTACAGTTTTAGTTATTAGTAAAAGTGATAAAATTAATTCACCATCTTGATAAAATTCAGCAAAAAATCATTTAAATAAATGTGTGTGAACATTTAATAAGACAACATATATCCATGTCTTGCCAATCATCAAAATCAGTATAATGACCAATTTGAATTTCATCTTTCTCTAAGACTACAATTTGTTTTCTGGATTTAAACATTCTGTGAAAAATGCAATGGAAAATTTAAAAATTTGTTTTTGAGATATGCTAAAGGAGCAATTGCTTCGTATTACCCCTGTTTTATTTTGTTTCATTTTCCTTTTTAAAAAAGACCTTGGAGAAGTTCAGTTGTCGTCCTCTGAAAGTTCTCCAGACATTTACAAGAGGAAGTTACAAGCATCTAGAATAATTTCTCCCTAAAGAATATCAACGGATATTTCTTTAGTGTAATCACATAAGGTGCTAGCTCCTCATGAAGTTAGAATTGTTCGTAGACATTGTTCTATCTCTTCTAACCTCCCAAATATGAATTATATTTGGTTTTCTTCTAGTTAATAGAAATTAATCTGAAAAATTTCACATGTGTACTGGTTATTATACTGTTTGCTTTTTATAGTGGGTCTCAGAAGACTAAGATAACAGGGTAAGAATCGGTTTATATTTGTGCTTGAATTTCAAATGTATTTAGGCTTTCCCACTGAAAGTCATACTGAAACAACTGTTTTAGGATGATTTGCTTCCATATGCTTAAAAATTTTAAACATATTTCTGTTTTTTAGATACATGGAGATTTGACACTCTACTTCTAAAATCTCACACCGATCATTTATTTTTGTGGTTTTTTTAATTTTGCAGATATTTGGAAATAACACAAGAAAATAATAATTGTGAAATATTGAATTACAATAGTTGTACAGGGGACTCCTATTTTGCATATCCAACTTGCCAACGTAAAAACATCCATTTAATGTACATCCAATTACACAGCATCTAAGTAATTTTAGACATTTGTTGCAAAATTAGACAACAGATTTTGAAGTATTAACTGGTTGTCTGCCAAATGCTTATTTAGTTCCTTGTGCTTGTAGAGTGAGATTGATCAGAAGAATAGATTGTACTCAATATGTATAATTTTGGTTTATTTGTTATATAAAAATAAGCTATTAATTCCAGCAACTCCCCCCAAATTATCACAGACTACCAAATAAGTTATGTGGAACCATATAGGTCAAACAACTAGTTATTGTACATCTGTCTGTCTTTTGTTTATGTTGTAGTTATTTTCCTTTAAATAACCATTTTACTACTGAGACAATTACCACACATGTCAAAATTTTTCAGAAAGGTATTTAAAAGAGTGACTAGCAATTGATAAGTGGAGAAAGGTGACAAGATTTGCTTAATATAACATGGCCAAATGACAGAGACAGGAAGCCATCTCTAGTTTCATTAATTTTCATTAAAATTTTTACAAAGAGTTATCCTCATGGCTTCTCCACAAAGCAAAAGCATTAAAAAATTCAAGATCTTTTCTTGGTTAGCACTGAACACATTACCGACAGGTCATACCTCAGCATCATGAAGGCTACTTATGGCAAACCCACAGACAAACAGATGAGGAAAAATACTAAAACTATTTCCTTTTAAGATCAGGAACAAGAAAAGGCTATCTACTGTCGTCCTTCTTATTTTTTATTTATTTATTTATTTTGAAGAGAGAAGGACAGTGACAGAGCGAATCATTTTTATTGAGTTTTTCACATGGCTTTTGTTGTTCTGATACATAGTTGTGTAAGTGGTGCTGGGGTTTGAACCCTTGTACTCATGCACGCTAGGCAAGTGCTATAACAGCTGAGCCACCGCTCCAGCCCTTTCATCTCTCTTAATATATCAGTAAAAGTTGTAACCGGAGAAGCAAACAAGATAAAGAAAGAAAGAAATAAAAGGAATATAAGTAGGAAAGGAAGAAGTCAAATTATCACTGTTTGTAGATGATAATATTCTTCACAAAGAAGAACCTAAAGACTCTACCAAAAGACTTATACCTGCTCCTACCCCCAAAAAAATTCAGTAAAGTAGCAGGGTATCAAATAGATCAATATAAAAAATCTGTAGCTTGTCTTATTGAGAAAGAATAAGGAAGACAATACCATTCATAATAGACACAAAAAATCTAAATAGGAATAAGCTTAACTGAGGAAATGAAAGCCCTCTGTAATGAATTAGAAAACACTCAAAAAATAAGTTGAAAAAAATACTAAACAGTGGAAAATCTACCCATGTTTATGGCATGGAAGAACTAATGTTGTTAAACTCTACATACTACCCAAAGTAATATAAAGATTAAATGCAGGGCTGGAGTGATGGCTGAGTGCTTAAAGCACTTGTTGGCATGCATGAGTACATGGGTTCAAACCCCAGCACCCATGTACACAGCTAAGTGTCAGAGCAACAAAAGCCATGTGAAAAACTCAATAAAAAGTGATTCTCTCTTTCTCTCTTTCTCCCCTTTCTCTCTTTTTCTCTATTTCTCACACTGTCTCTCTTTAAAAAAAAAGATTAAATGTAATCCCAGCAAATAATAATGACATTCTTCACTGAACTACAGAAAGCAATCCTAAAACTCATATTGAATCACAACAGACCTCAAATAGCCAGAGCAACCATGACCAAAAGAACACAACCAGAGGCATATAAAAGTACCTGATCTCAAGACATACTACTGAGCAATAGCAACAACATCAACAAAAAACTTGGTATTGGCATAAAAACAAACACAAAGACCAATGGAACTGAATGGACAACCCAGAAATAAAGCCATACATCTGCAGCCAATTGATTCTAGATAAAGTTGCCCAAATCATACACTGGCGAAAGATAATCCCCAGAAAAAAAAATGGTGCTGGGGAAACTGTATATACATGTCCAGAAGACTGAAATTTGACCTCTGTTTCAAAAATCAATTCAAACTGAATCAAAGACCTTAATGTAAGACCTGAAACTCTGGTTCTATGGTTACTGGATGTTATGATCCATTAGCACTCTGTCCCCAAGCATGAAAGCATGAAGCACTCTTAGATACCTGAAGGAGTGATAGTAGCTGAGAACTTTTACTTACTCTCTCTAGCATTTGGTCTTGACCGAATAGAGCTGTCTCACTCCAAGTTGTAAGTAGTTAATGCAGGGAAATTGTTTCAGACCCATTTCTCCAATGTTGGAAAACTAAAAAAAAAAAAAAAAAAAAAAAAAAAAAAAAAAAAAAAAAAAAAAAAAAAAAAAAAAAAAAAAAAAAAAAAAAAAAAAAAAAAAAAAAAAAAAAAAGAAAAAAACCAAACACACAAACAAACAAAAGAAAACAATAAAAACCCTCAGCTCCAGTTATCCTCATATAACGATGAAAGGACTTTTTCAACTTACCACAATCCAATTAACAACTCTTGCCAATCATATTTTCTTTACTTCTTTAAATGTGGGGGTCTCAAGCACACTTCCTAATAAACTTCCTACTTGCAAATCTTTAGATAAGAGTTTGCTCCCTCGGAAGTCTGGTACCAGAAACAATCCAAGAAAGGCCTGAAAAGGCCTAAAAACAGTATTTGGACACTTCATCATCCACCGTCTCACCAACCATGAAAGCCACCTTGCTGGTGAGAGGTGGAGCATGAAGAGCACATGGCAGATGGAGTTGTTGCATTTATGTTTTCACCTGGGGGCCAACTGGAATGATATACCAAATGGAAGGGGATGCACTGGCAAGTGAAAGGCACCAGGTGTGAGATTCAAAAGATGGCAATGATAGCAGGTGTGGAACTCGAGCATGTGATATATTGGAGACCTACGAAGAGAGGCCCATGTTTCCTTAGAAAGTTAGGTACAGTTAGACACAAGCAAGTAGGTCAGGAGTTTATGACAATACCTAGTACAGAGAAAAATCACTTAATTCACAGCCCTGCCTCAGTGGTGCCTTAAGATCTGGCAAGGTACCTATTTCAGGACCCTTGCCTGATCTAAGATCTATGCACTGTTCTTAACACCAGGGACTGGATAGATAAATTCAGGAGAGAACAAAGATATGTCTTCTCAGAAGGGTCTAATTACTGAGACATCTTAAGCAAATCCCTATACAGATAGCACAGGACAGAGACTCCTAGATCGAAAAAAGCAGAACAATTAAGACTGGAGCACACTCTTTATAAAGTCTGTAAAACAGTTCCAGTTAGGACCTGTTGGCCAGACCAAGATGACCAAGAATTGCCCTTAGGTTGTTAAGTAATGTAGTCTGTCAACCCAGATACAAGAGGTGATTCTCGAGCAGGGCTTTCTAACAGGCTCTCTCTGTTTTGGCCAGCTTTTCATCACTGTGAGCAAATATCTGGCAAGAACAATTTACAGGAGGAAAAGTTCATTTTGACTCATAGCTCCAGAGGTTCAATTTAAGCTCGGCTGATCCACTGATGTAGGTCTAAGGTGAGGCAGCACCTCAGGGCAGAGGAGTGGAGGTGTGCTGCTCCATTCCTGCCCAAGATGGCGGGGGCTGGGAGGGAGGGAGAGAACTAGGGAAAGGGGATATAGGGAAGAGGAATCCTATCAGGTAATGCCAAGAGTGACCCACCTCCTTCAGCTACCACCCAATCCATTCAATTAGCACAGACTGATTAAGTTACAGCTCTCACAATCCAATCATTTCCCCTTCTGCATTAGTACAGGAGCTTTTGGGGGACACCTTGTATCCAAACTATAACACCCTCCCACTGGGACACAAAGGAGTGAATTGTCACTCTTTCGCTCTGAGAAGATCCATTCTCTTCTCTTCTTCTTTCTCTGTGAATAAATTTTGCTACACTTACGTCTCCTGTCTTGCTTGAAATCCTCTTAAGAGAACATACAAGAACACAGCACAGTCTCCAAGAAGATCTTATCTCAGATGTGATCTTATCTCTGTTATTAATAAGAGATTAAAAGTGAAGGACCTCCTAGAAAGCGTATAAAGAAACTCCTCCTACAAGCAGAAGATAGAAAAAATTTGGAATGTATTCTATTACATAATTATAAAAGTAGCAAAGTTCTGGAAATATTTTAATTTTTCATCTTCAGAATTATTATAGAACAAGGTGGGATCCCTGGTTTTAACAAAGTGAAACAAAAGACATGACAGTGAAACCAGTATCAGTGGAATTCTTTGGGCTTGCATAAATTTATCCATTTATTTTCATTAAAGACTTGAATATCCTATCAACCTGAAAGTAAAACTATGGACTATGTCTTGCATGATAACTTGGCTCTCCAATAGATCTACCACACCTCCCCTCCTGATTACCAGGCTAATTATAGCTCAAAACAGAAAAGTCATCAGATGATATGTTCTCTAGAAATTATTAGAAGACATTCATTCACCAAAGCTGTGCTGAGAGAGGAACTGGCACACTACTATGCCATTCAGGAATGGTACTGAAAAGATTAGCACGTGGAAATTCACCTGAGGACAGAGCATCAGATTAAGTAATTGGTTTTCTAAATATGGCTTGGGTGGTTGGTCATGGGTCTAGAAAATATGGAAGATTAGGAAAACAGGGTATCTTAGTTTCCTAGGCCTGCCATAAGTATTACCATAAACTTGGCAACTTAAAATAACAAGAATTTTTAAAATCTCACAGTCTTGGAGGCCAGAAGACTGAACTCAAAGTGTTGCACACTCTCTGGAGAACATCCAGGAAAATACATTTTTTTTTGGTGGCATTTAGAATTCCTTAAATTGTGACCACAGTACTCCAATCTCTGCTTTTGTGGTCACATTGCTTCCTCTTTGTGTCTTTATTCTGACTTCTCTGCTATGCATCTCTTATAAAATCATTGCCATTAGATTTAGACCCATAGAGTTAATCTATGATGATCTCCTAAGATCAAGATTCTTAACTTAATTACATTTACAAACACTTAACTATGTCTTTCCCAAAAAGGTAACTTTCACAAATTTGGGGAATTAGGATGTGCACATACCATTTGAGGGATTTCCATTCTACCCAATAAAAGAAGATACGGAGGGGAGGCATAAAGATTGATTTATGAGGTTAGGCATAATATATGAAAATATTTATGTCATATATATCAAATTCATTATTGTGCATTCACTCAAGCAGAGGTGCTAAGTAACCAAGTTGAATGAATCCTCCAGGTACTTTTGTCAGTTTCTTTCATTAGCTAGCCCTGTACTGAACAGAGTAGCCAATGTAGAAGGTTATGCATGATCCTAACAGTGTGAGCTCCAGCTCACCAAGGCAGAGATAAGTACCGCCACTGTCACTGGTAGCTATCCAACAAATGTTCAAGCAAAGCCTCCAATATCATATTACCTATAAAAGAGACAAATTTCAAAGATCTTGCGTTATGTTATAGAAAAGCTGCATTACCCAAGGCACCGTGAAGATGATAGCTTTTACTAACATTATTAGTTTACCTTATATTGCAATAGGAAAGTAGCATATATCACTGAGAATCTAGACCAGTTGACTTTAAGATGAGGATACTATCCAGGTGGGCCTATCACATGCACGCTATAATCTTTGCAAAGAAATCAGAAACCCACAGCACCTAAAGAATTAATGTGCCATTCCTGGATTTAAGTTGGAAAGGACCACATTTTAAGTGACATGGGCAGTCTCTAGAGCATGGCCCTCAGAGAAGAGCAAACAAGGAAAGAGACACAAAGCTCTACAGCCACAAGGAAACAATTTCGCTAATATCATGAATGAGCCCATTTGAAAGCATATTTTTTCCAGAGCCTGCAGATGGGAACTTATACTGGCTCAGAAATAAATTTCAACTTTGTGATAGCTTGATCATAGAACAACCACATTATACCAATCTTCTAACCTATCAGGCGTAAACAGATGGTGTTGTAAGCTTCTATGTTGGTGTTCATTTATGGTATGGTTATAGAAAACTAAGACATTTTTGATAAATAGATTGCTTCTGGAGTATATCAGTACAACATGAGGAAATCATTTTGGAATCAGTGAGTCAAAACTAGAAAAACATGACAGAAAAAGATCTAGATTATCTTAAACAAAATGTTATTATAATATAAACATGGAAAACTGCTATTACAAATAGGAGGAAAGGAGATAAATCCTTTAGTCACTGAAAGCTTTAGTGAAGTTGTGTGGAAAGAAAAATATGTAAGGAATTAACGCTAATATAAGGGTAAGGAGGCCTCCAAGTAAAGTGTTCAAACCATGCACTGGCTTCTTTTCACAGTTTATAATAAAATTCAAGAAAAGAAATATACAAGTGGAGGAAATAACATTATCCAAAAGGAGCTAGGACTTGATCACTTGGATATTCTTAACTAACGCAGATGGCAAAAGATACTAAAATGAAGAGAAATGTATGGAAATGTGGCACAGAGAGGCTGAGAGTGTGGTGGTGTAACTTCATGCTAAAATCTCAGAAAGGTCACAAGGTCAGAAAATTGTGCCATGCAACAGGCTCTTTTCATAGATTGGGTGTATGCTTAGAGGGAAAGCGAGAGGACTTTGTCCCTCAGCCAGCTCAACAGAAGCCAAAAATAGAGAATGCGTCATTTCAAAAAGATTTGTGGGTGAGGCTCTTGGCTAATGGACTGAAACCCAATTCAATTCATACAAGCTCATAGGTTCTTGAGAAATTAACATCGGCAGGAATGCTGCCAGTGTGGACTGAAAGGGCCAGCGAATGGCAGGAAGCAGGCGGATAAAACTACTCTGCTGCCAACATGGGATACTTTTTATGAAAAGAAAAGGGTGATGCTGAGGGCAGAGCTAAGAGCTCAGATGGCAACAGAATATTACTCCCAGACATTGAAATATAATCAAGAAAAGGCAACTTTTCAGAGTCCTGGATTTCAGGGAACTTTCAATTGGCACATCTTCCTTCCACACGTTTCATTTCTCATTTTGAAAGAGAAAGTTTAAATTATCATTCTATGCCTGCCCCACCATTGAATGCTGTGAGTGTTAGAAGCAGAAATGCCTCTAAGTTTTGCAAGTGCACAAATGGAGAGACATTTTGACCAGAAGCTATTCCTAATAGATTACACCCAGGAGCCTCACCCAATCCTGATTTTAAATTGATAGAAGTTGGGATAATGAGCTGATGCTAAGACCCTTGGAAACCATAGGAGAGGGTGAATATATTTTGCTTTGGGAAAGGACATAAAATATTAGGGCCAAGGGTGGGCTGTGATACAACAAATTTTAAGATATCCCTCAAATCCTGTCCTTTTAGTGCACTCTTCCTGCATGATTCCTAGATCCGCATTTATGAGGAATTTTTCTCTTGTGGTTGTTATGTTTTGTTATGTTGCTCTGGAATAGCAGATGAAAGCTAGTTCTTTTCTTTTCCTGTTGCAGTATATCGTCTTTCTTACCCATGATAAATTCAAATTAACTAGTGATTTCATCATTGGTTTACTTCAGTCTACAGCAATCATTGTTTGTCCCAAGGGGCTGGTTGTATGACAGCTGTGGCTCCTTCAGTTTCTACAGTGCTCTGTCTGTTACTTAATGAATTAAGTACCTTTGAACTGAGATAGCAGTAACTACCACCTCCTACGTGTCCTCCACTTTCCTTAATCACCATATCCAGCCAGGCATGTCCTAAAACAAATTAAGACCCCTGCTCTCTAATATATTGGTTCCCTATAGATCAATGCCCTAGGAGCAGTTCCAGGAAGACATTCAACTGAGAAATCAGATGTAGACACTGCCTTCTTCCACCTCTTGCTTTATTCAGAGCATCTGTTGTATGACTAAAAAGTACTAGCTATCTCTCTGATTTTTCTGTCTCAAGCAATACACACCAAACACACACACACACACACACACACACACACACACACATATTATTTTGGAGATATTCACACAAATGTAACACCAGAAACAAACACGTATAGATTTCCTTACAGTTGAAAAACTTTGAGCACCCAATGATCAGAGGTATAGTGAAATAAACCTCATAATTGCTCAATTCCTTAATATTTAAATGGAATATTTAATGCCTAACTCTTAATATTTTAAAATAATAGATCTTTATCATAAATGCAAAATTGAAATGGCTATTGAGCAAAATTAATTTATTATGTATTTATTTATTTTTGATGACTCTAGGGCTGTGTGTATGCTAAGAAAGTATTCTATCACTGAGATACATCCCAAACCTTTTATAAAAAAAAATTTTATTTTGAGACAAAATCTTGCTAAATTGCCCAAATAGGGCTCAAACTTCCTCCTGTCTCAGTCTCCTGAGTAGCTAGGATGACAGGCATGTGTAATTGTGCCCATTAAGACATCTATCATTTAACAAGAAAATTTTATAGAATATTATGACTGTACAGAAATATCATTTCATAAGGGAAATGGATACTGAAAAAGACTACCTCAAACTGACACATTTCATATTAGATTAAGATTGGATTTTATCTTGAACAAAGTTTTTAAATACACTTATAAAAATTGCATGTTGAACAAAAAATAGATTTTATTCATAATCCTACAAAATTTCATAGGCCTAATAGAAAGATTTATTAATTGGAGGCATGAGAAGAATTCATGCCACTATTTGATTCTGACAGCTGAAAAAATTAAGAATTTTTGCCAAAAAGAAATGAAGCCCTTACCTGTTTTCCTAGTGCCCTCTTAAATGTTTTGATATTTATATAAATCCATTATATAGCATGCGTTTATGCCACTATTTCCTGTTTATCAAATTGTGTCCCCCATAAAGCTACAAGTCTAAGTCATAATCTCCATGCTTGTGGATGTGACCTTAGTAGAAAACAGGGTATTTTGCAGATGTAGTTAAGGAGTAAGTTTGGCCCTAAACTTCAATGTCTGGTATCTGTATAAAAGAAAGGAGAGGGAAATTTGGTGCCACAGAGACACAAAGAGTGCCATTTGAAGATGGAGCCAGAGATTGGAGTGTTGTTTCTGCAAACAAATGCTTGACAGGAATTTGCAGAAACCACCAGAAGCTAGAAGATAAAGAAACAAGATATTCTTTCACATCCACAGAAGAAATCAACCATGCAACACCCTCACTTTGGATTCGTAGCATCCAAAACTCCGAGGGAAGAAATTCATGTGGCTTTATATCACTTAATATGGTACCTATTTATGTCAGTCCTAGGGAGAAAATACATCATCTTGTCAATTACCTTTCCCCCAGTTAACTCTTTACCTTGTAACTCTTTCAAATTCTCATCTACCAATAGCTTCATTAGTAATTTCCATTCTATGCTTTTGTTTTTGTTGGTTTTATAAATTACTTTTGTGTGTGTGGCTGTGATTTCATTTTGGATCATTTACTTTCAATTATTAGATACATGAAGCTTCTGAGAAATATTTAAAGACAACTGAGTAAAATGTGATAGAATGGGAAGGATTATAATGGAGAATTATGTGGAAATGGAAGAGGAAGGATACGTAGTATACCATGTCAGTTGAATAGTATATTTCTCTTTGTGACAACTGTTGCTTGCCTAGGCTTTCTTTAAACTACAACTGGGAAAGTGATTAGTTCAGGTTAAAATGACCTCCTGCCCTTTAACCTGTCATTTGAAAGAGAAGGAAGGACTACCTCTGAAAAAATCATTAATATAGATGACATGGATTTCAAAGAATATGAAAAAAATCACAGAAAGTTACAGATACTAATGACCAAAAATCTGGAGTCTTGAATAAATTTAGAACATTATAGGAAATGCACTATTGGATTATAGGTCTATGAAGAAAGGAAGCTATCATAGAGTGTATGAAAAGCCATTGATTGGGCTAGATTATTTCCATCCAATTCTGTGCAGACAGGATTTCTTTTTAAGCAACCAAAATAAGAATTCTTTGCAACAGAAATAGATACAATAAACAAGCTGTCAAATGAGATAAATTAGAGAAATTAAACATTAAAAAAAGAAAACTAGCCTCAGTAAAAGATGAGAAAAGTATCAGAGGCAGTGCAGAATGGGAATGTCAATAATATCTATATTTTTAATTTCCTTTGAACAGCAACTTCTGAAACACTATCTTGAAGATGAATAGATGTTGATTGAAATGAAAGAAAATAATATTAATAGACTGACAGGAACAGTAGAGTTTTATAGTTGAGAATTTTATATGATTTATAATATTTAACTATTTATATACATTTTTATTTCTATAAGGTTTTCAATAAGGAATCAATGAATATGTGAACCACTGATTTTTATGGGAAAGATGTGTATCTATAGAAAGCAATCTGAAGGGATTTTTAAGGAAATCTTTTTTAGAAGCCAATCAAACAAGAGGCAATTTACAAGTGATCAACACTTGATATGGGGTTGATGATGGGTAAATACATGAAAATATTGAGGCATACTATTTAAATTGTAATCATTAGAAGGTAGTACTCCTGGGTATCTTACATTATCACATTACTTATCTGCTTGGAATTAAGCGTTCATTCATTAAGAATAAAATTCAGAGTCCTAAGCATAATAGCTTCTTGACATTTCCTGCAATTTTCCATACTCCTTCCTGGACCTCCACTTCTCCTTCTTGTCCCCTCCACTCTTAGGCCTTTTGATTCAATCAAGTAAAATTGATTTGTCTTCTCTGGAAGGCCTCACCCATTCCTAGCAAATATTTCCCTTTCTTCTTTGTTCTCGTGATTAAGGTTTCTTGCATCTTGACTTTCTGCATAAATTTCACCTTCTCTATGAAGCCTCCCAAGATTTGGTCATCTCCCAGTCTTTCTTTGTACTTTCATTTGTATACCTAAGAACTTGAATATGTCTGAACAAAGGAACTTGCAACATTTGGTGAGTGACCTCCATTTAAATTCATCAGCAAATCTATAGGGGAATTCCAAACAGTCCATCATTTCCTCTGTTGCTTCTCCTGCAGTGTTTACTTTCCTACTCACTAAATTACATTGTCAATCTTGTTTCTCTTCTCTTTTCTTTCCCCCTTCCTCCCTCCTTCCTTCCTTCCTTCTCTCCTTCCCGTTCTCTCTTTCTCCTTTTTCTTTTTTCTTTTTGATTATACAAATGTGTTGAAATATCTCCACACATATTTCTGTGACTAATAACCTTGTTTCATAGCTGATTGAAAACAAATGCTGTCATATAGAATATCCTCCCCTTCTTTCCATTAAGCCCCCAAGTTTCCTGATCTGATTCTACCTCCCTCACCTTTTTATTGTAACTATATAGAATATCCCTGTTAAAGGTTACTGCATTCTGGATCTCATCATTGATTCTCCATTTCTCATAAATCATATTCTTGTAATTCATGTTTAACCCCCTTAATTCCCAGGGTTGAGGATGTAATGCATTTTTAGAATACTCATTGAGCCTATGCAAATCAGTAGGTTTGATGCCCAGCACTGCAAAAGCATAAAAAAAAAAGCCTTGAATTCTCAATTTCTCCTTTTCTAGTGACACAGTCTACACTTACAACTTTACGCGTACAAACACACAAAGCATCCTTGACCCTATTTCCGTGTTCAAGGTGCTTTTTCCTTCTGTTGATTTTTTAAAACAAAAATTTTGAAATAATAAAATCTCTGTCACCACACTCATTCCAGATGGATTTTTATCACTTTCACTCACCTGAATTTCACTGATCAGGTTTACCAATGACTTCAATTTGATGGATATAAATACTCTCTATGTTAGTCATGTGCTCTTAACATTATTCAACACAGTGGACACCTTTATTTAACGACTAGCCTTGATTTTCTTGTCTCCTATGCTCTTTATGCTCCTTGTTTTATTTGTACATGTCTTAGTTCTTTCAGGTTGCTCATACAACTGAATAGCTCATACACCACAGAAATTTATTTCTTGGGGTTCTAGAGGCTGGAAGTCCAGGAGCAAAGAACAATCACATTTTAAGTCTGATGAGGATTCACTTCCTTCAGACATGAACGCCTTTTCACTATATCTTACGTAACAGTAAGGATTAGGTAATTCTTTGGGGTCTTTTTTATAAGGGCAGTTATCCCAATCATGAAGCCAGAACATTGATGAACCATCTCCCAAAGTACTCACCTCCTAATACACAAACTTTCAGTCCATAGGACTGTCTCTTGAAGTGATGCTTCTTATTTTCTGTTCTTTGTTCCTCTTCCTCTTGAAGATCTATGAACACTGGAGCACTCTCCAGTTCCAGACTGTTGAACTGGTCCCTGTTTTGTTTTTCTATACTCTTAGTTTTTTGATAAAATTTCAGGTGGAATTTTAATAACCCTCTATATACAGATGACTTTCAACTCTGTACCTGTTGTCTTAAAATTTCTTATAAGCTCCAACTCTTAGATGATAATTTTCACTTGTCAAACTTAACACATACATAGCAGACCTCATCCTTCTTCCTCTTACTGTGTCATACCAACACATTCTGCTTTCATATTCCTCATCTCAAATATTATCCTATGAGATACTTTTGTTCTGTGACCTGGTATTATTCATCAGGTTGAACTATCAAAATACACCCTGAAGTTGTCTGTTTATGTCTGTTTTCATCATTGCTTTCCTACTGTTATCCACCATCTTTGTTCTCTAGACTCCTACCAAACATCTAATGGGGTTATGTGAGTCCACTTTTCACTTCCTCTTTGGACTCTCTACCTGGAATTTAGAAAGAATTAGGTCAGTTCTCTCCTTTGCCTATAATACTATCAAGGTTTATTATAGCAATTATTATCAAATTCAATCTAATTGCCATATCTTGTATGGTCTTCTGTGGTCTGCACCAGTCTGTATGTCTGACCATATCTCATGTTTTACTTCTGACTTTATTCTTTCACTGGTATGAGCTATACAATCTTACCTCTTCATTCTAGCAAGTCTGTTACATCACTGAGATCTTTATATTTGCTCATTTCTTGGGCCATAGTATTTCTGAAGATTTTCACATAATTACCTTCTTTTTGTCATTCAAATTCTATTTGGTTATTACTTTCACAGAGACTCTGTCCCTGACCACCCCATTATAAGAAACCTCCTCCAACTGTACTTCACTCTCAATTAAAATAGCTATTTTGGGGACTGGATCAGTGATTCAGGAGTTACAGAAACTTGACTGGCAAGTGCAAGGATGTGAATTCAAACCCAAGCACCACATGATACAATGAAGTATTGGAGCAACAAAAGCCACATGAAAAATAAAATTGATTCTCACTTTTTTTCTATCTCACTTTTCCTCTCTTTAAAAAAATACTATTTTGTTTTTATAATATTTATCAATGTCTGATATTATCTCTTCCAACCTTCTGTGTACATAGATTGACACATTTTGCTAATATGTGAAACCTATATAGGAAATATCCCTTCTTTTTACTGCTTATTTTCAGCACCCATAATGGTTTCTGACCCACAGAAGACAATTAATAAATATTTGTTGAATGAATAAATGAGTAAATTCTATTTTATCACATAGTTCATGTATTAATTTGTTTTCTATAATAAATTGCCTAAGGATGGGTAATTTATAAAGCATGGAATGTTATTTGTCCCACAGCTATAAAGGTTGAGAAGCCCAAAAATATGGTGGCAGCCATCATCTACTTGGCATCACATGAGAACCCACTCGCTGCATCATAACATGGTAGAGTGCATCCCATTGAGACAAAGAGCAAGCATGTTAGCTCAAGTCTGTTTTCTTCTTCTGGTAAAGCACTAAAGCCTCCCTGGGGATCCCACCTGATTGATTATCTCTCAAGGGTCCCACCTACAATAGCATTAACATATGCATTTGAGGATTAAATTTCCAGTGCATGAAATTTTGAAGGACACACATTCAAACCTAGCAGTTCATTACATTTATTTATCTTCACTTATTTGAAAATAAAGACCAAAGTTGCCTTATTTGTATTTTTCAAACTTAGCTAAGAATGTCATAATAAAACAGCAATGAAAAGACAGGGAATTTTGGGGAAAAACGGTGATTGTGGTGCTATATATTTTAATAATTTCCGGATCCACTCACAAAAAAAAAAATAGATAAAGAAAGATGCATTTAGCAAAACAAACAAAACATATGCTGCTTACATAACAAAGTTAAGTGGCAAGCAATGACAATGCACTACAGATACATTACATTTATGAGATCAGAGTTTGTACAGGAAGACATAGGTGGAAGCAGTGATATATCTGATTGCTCAGTTAACAAGAAATTCCCTGAAGAATCAGCATTTATTTGCTGAAAGATCCTCTAGGCTACCTGCAAAAGAAAAACTAAATTAACATTTTTGCCACCCAATAGGAACAGAAAATGAGAGATCCTGGGTAACTTCTGGTCATTCCCTGAGCAGTCTGAGTCACAAGATCTATAGTAAAATTATTTAATGCCTGGGCCTGACACTGAGGACTAGAACCACAGTGAAACAGAACAGAGATACAGGACACAAAGGAAAGACTTCAGTTTGGAAAGTAGGTTGCTTCACTTGTTTGTTTCCTCCATAACAGCAGAACTGGAAACTATGTGGAGTTGGAAAAATCTATCTTAAACCATGACCCCTCTTAAAAGTTTGGGCAAAATAATTTTCCTAAAAAATTGACATTTAAAAACATTGAGGTTAAACTTCATAAAATACTATTATAAGAAAAACAAAAAAGACAGTGAGGTCAGAATAACATTTCTATAACCAATAATAAGTATGCCAGAAAAATATGATCACAAAACAGATCAAAACTTTGCCTACTATTTACAAATAAGAAAAATACAATTAATAAGTGAGACATGAAAGATACTGTATTTTTCAGAATTTGAAAAAAATGCAGCAATAAATAAATAATAAAGATAAAGCAAATCTTACACTTTCCTGTTAGCTGGAACTGCTATCCTTCAGTAGTTTATCAAAATGATCACAAAGGGAAAGAAGAAATGCATGATGTATATTATCTAGGTCTTTTAGGGAGCACAAACTTATTCCTTTTACTCCCTACATAGGAATGTATGAGATAAGTGCTGCTGTAGACATGAAGGGAAGGATATTGTTCAAAAAGGAAGGTTACCCCCCCATTATACCATGATAAGAATGGAGTAGTCTGCAATATTATTCAGCATATTGCTGGCACTGTTATACACAAGCAAGTGGAGGACAAGATGCTTGCTAAGAGAATTAATGAGTGTATTGAGCATATAGAGCCAATTTAGCTTCCAAAAGGCATGAGGGAAAATAATCAGAAAAAGAAAGCCAAAGAGAAAGGTACTGGATTCAACCGAAGCTCCAGTCTGCTCCATCCGAAGAAGCACACATTATGAGAACTGGTGGGAAGGAGCCTGAGGAGCTCAAACCTATGAACCTATGGCATAGAAGGCATAAAACAATGAAAGACCCAAGACTGTTAAACAAATCAGTGAATTTACCCATGAATGAAGTAAAATATTTCAGGAATGAGATAGAGAAAAAGAAAATAATTCACTGACAAATTCTAAATTAGAAGACACACAATAGCAAATAAAATACATAAGACCTCAAACGGAAAAGAAGATGTGGGGGGCACAACAAAAAATTTTTAAAATGTAGAGTTACAAGTTTCAAAACTATTAAAATATTAAAACTAATAAAATATGGATTATAAGAGCTCCTGCAGAAGAAATTAAAGAAGATATGGAATCATAATAAATACTGGTTACCAGTATTCCCAGAAACTTTGGAAAGATTAAAAAAATAAAATTAAACTAGAACTTGACAACATACTTTATAGCTAAGAATATCAACCCAATAAACATAATTTTATAAAATGATGGGACTTTAACAAAAAGAAAATCACTTGCTTATCTAAGCAAAATTAAAGATGTTATAAAAGAAGGAATGAAATTTAGATCATAGACATTTTGATATAACATTATATGCCAGAAGGAATGAAAGAAAACTTGAATCAAGGATTTTATATCAGAAAAAAGCTGAAAATTAAGTATTAAAGACACAAATTGTTATCAACCTCCAAGAACTCAAGAAATATGACTACCATAAATGCTCTTAGAGACATGGACTAGAGAAAAACTACATGCTACAAAACACCTCGAGAAGCACCATTTTATGGTTCTAGACACGAATATTGCAATTCAATAAAAGTGACTTTAGAAGTGGAAATACATAAGAGTCAGAAGTTTATGTTGCTTCTGTGTTCAGGCAATACAGATCAAGTACAACTATTAGAATATTTGAAAAAATAGAAAAAAAATAAAAAAAGCTTTTTTCAGTAATTGTGTGTTAATAATAATATTAGTATTTGTATTAAAAAAAAACTCATGTGAAAGTTATGTAGAAGTCAACACCCTCCCCCCAGCCCTACTTCCTGGTATTTATGGCCTTATGTAAATTCTAACAAACAAGATGGCTAAGTTGAGGGATGTGATTATAGTAACAGACTGTGCCCTCCATCTTGCTAGGAGACTCTTTCCATGTCTTTCTCAGCTTGTAAGCTTTTAAGAAACAAGCCACCTTGATAAAGAAACCTATATGGCTAGGAACTCAGGGAAATGTCCATCCAAAACCCATAACTGGGACAATCAACACAACAGAATTCTTTCAGCAGCTATGTAAGCTTGGAAAATAATCCTTCCCATTTATATTCAGGCTGAAATTCAGAATGTGCTAACACCTTCATTGTAACATGAAAAGAAATCATGAATATATGTCTCTAATGCCTAATAACTGGGAGATGCTCAATAAATATTTGTGATATGTATTAGGGTGTGTTTTTAGGATACATATAATATAAAGAATTATCAGCTTGAATTTTATCTATTATATTTAGTAGGAGTTTTGAGCTCCTCATAGTAAATAAACACATCTACTTTCCTAATAGTTAACTACCCTCTAGCAATTGTCAGATGTAGCTTTTGCAATAAAGTTTTTACTGTATCGATACAATGATTGCCCAAGGAACAGGGTTTTCTGGTGAGAGGTTAATTATGTCATTTTGAATTCTTTTCAAATTTGTGGAGCATGTAATGCGTCTCACTATGGAGTCATTTCCAATTATAAAGCATTTGAATACAGAAATTCAAGATAGCTGATTGATTGCTATTGGAAAATTAGAGGTGAAATTGAGTGATAAGTTGCTAACAAATGACCAGTTGCAGATAGGGGATACACTTAGCCCTTGACCAAGCTCAAAGAATTTTGTTTTTTAAAATGAACTTGGAATGGTGGTTATAGAGACATTATGACCTCCTAGCATTTTGATACAGTAATTTCCTCATTACTAGGACTAGAAATATAATTCTGTTAGATCATTGCTGTTTTTAATCCTAGTTTTTCTTTTCTCATCTAGATTAGCACTGACTACAGAGGCACCTTCCCACCAGCATCTAGAAACATTTGAAAAATATAGTGTTGAACTGTATAGCTTACTAAAGAGAAGAATTAAGTGATATATGATGGAAAGCAAAGAGATTATGACAAATTTACCATGTGAAAGGCAGACATATTTGTTTTCTTTGAACCCAAACTAATGAAGTTTTAATATTGAGAAATATTTTTACCAAATTTCATAGAATGTAAGTTATTAATTTTTTTCAGCACTGGAGATGAAAACCAGGGACATATTCTACCACTGAACTACACCTCTATCCCTTTTTCTACTTTTTATTTTGATACCAAGTATCGCTAAGTTGCAAAGATTGACTTAGAATTTGTGATCTTCTTGCCTCAGATTCTTGAGTAGCTGCGTTACAGGCATGTCCCATCATGTCCATTTCAAACTGTTATTGATTTTAGGAGATTTCTATGGAAAAAAAAAGCCACCATTTATAATTTTAAAACAGAAGAAATTCTAAATACTCCTGATTTCAGAGATGAAAAATGTGAATCATAAAATTTGATTTGCGTTATTAAGTTATGAGACCATGAATGTGAAACTTGACATAATGGTCTTGCTTTTCTTTCTATGTGAAATGTCAATTACCTGGCAGTTATCTTCCAGGCACAATGCAAAAATAATTAATTCCCCCTGATCTAACAGGTAGAGAATATTAAATAAGACGTTATATCTTTTTCAACAAGAAATGTCATTTTATCATTTGAAATGAAATTCTAGTTATCATGGCTATGATATGATGGTAAACAAGGGGGAAAGTTATTATCACCTTACATGTGCCTTATGTTGACTATTATTTTCACAGAATTGTTCACAAGTCCATTCTTTGTTCCTAAGTGGGGTAGATGATCCTCAGATACAGTTCCTTTTCAAATATGGCTGTACATAAAGGGTAAGAGAACCCAGACATTCACAAAATCTGAGTAACCCTTGAGTACTGAACATCAGCATGAGTTTAAAGACTATTAGACAAAAGAGTTTATAAAAAGTGTAAAGTTAGGTATATATTGCTATGAGGAACATGTTTTAATTAAGAAAAGTTCTAAGACATTTGTCCTTTGAGGAGGACAGATAAACTCTGGATTTTCCAGAGGTGAACCTAAACTAGCTTATTAGGCCTCCATAACAAAGTAACGCAGATTGGGTGGCTTAAGCAATGGCACTTTACTTTTCATGACACCAGAGGCCTGAAGTCCCAGGTCAAGGTGTCATTAGCATTGGTTTCTCCTGAGGGCCTAACAAGTTGATGTGTACAGGGCCATCATCTCTGTTTTCACGTGGCCTTGCTTATCTTGGGTTCTTAGAAACAAAACAAAAACAAAGAAAAACAACAAAATATTAGTTATATTGAATCAGGACCTACCTGTTATGATCTCATCTAACCTTAATTATCTTTTGAAAGTCTCTGTCTACAAATGCAATCACAATCTGAGATGCTGGAGCTTAGGATTTCACCATTAGAATTTCAGTAGGACACAATCCATTCATAACATATTCTAAGGGATTTAGTCTTCCAAATGAATTCAAAATTATAGAGCTCACAGCTAGTGATTCCACCACTGTGGGTCTGGCCTCTCCTACTGTGAACTGAAGTGATTAAGCAGTCTGCCTCCTACGTTTAATACAGCTTCGGAGCTTTTCAGCCAAAGTCCTCTGGGATTATAGATGGGAATTTCAGTGCAGCTGAATTCTCTGAACAGTATTTTTAGGAGTCCTCAGTTGCCCTGACTGTAATCAAATAACAACACATAGGGATATAGGATATATTATTTCTCCCTGGCTGTGAGACTCTACATTTACAAGGTACCAAAGGAGTTCCTGGTGGCACCTTAGATGCAGATTTAAAATTATATCAACTGAATGTCACATAAATATATGGCCTACTCTTTTTCACTGAATATTCAATTCACATGAAAGCAGTTGCCAATCTGTTCAATTTCAAAAGGACAGGTGCTTGATGAATTCATGCAAAAGATACCGAAAAGGATTAAAGGAAATGGATAGCATGATAAATGATTCAAAGTTTTGAAAATATTTCATTAAAAGTATATTTAATTTGTCTTCTTTTTGGATTTGGATTCCTAAACAGTGATAACATACTTCATTTAAATAAAAAATTTTAAAAAGTCAGTAAAGGAGCTAGTATGTTTAGGAACCAATAAATTCCATTAATTATATTTATGGCAGTTCTAAGCATGAATACTCTAATAGCAATTTCCATGTTTGGTATACTTACTTTAAAACACTTCAATGCAATGTCAATATCAAAGATTTTCTCCAAAGCCAGGCACCGTGGTGCATGCTTATTATTCTGATGACTCAAGAGGCTGAGGCAGGAGGATTACAAATTTGAGGTCAGGCTAGGCAACTTAAGGAGACCTTGTCTCAAAATAAAAAAATTAAAAAGTGCTGGAGACATACTTCTGTGGAACAAGGTCCTGTCTTTAATCCCCAGCACCAGGCGGTAGTGGTGGGGTGATTTTCTTTGACATTCAAAAGTCTTTACCTTTATGATTTGTGGCACAAAAGGTCTGCCATATTTATCCTATTACATTTTAATTTTCACTGTCCCAGAAGTTTATATAATTTCCTAGAAAATAGATCTATTCTGCTTCATTTGTGCTTTAAATCTGAATTTACCTTCTTATTGATATTTCTGACGGGAGACTTGCTCCTGGTATTAGTTTCTCATTCTTGAAGCTGCTGAAGATCAAGCATTTAGATAAAATAAAGGTTCTAAGATAAGCAGTAACTGACCTTTTTTTTTAAATGTCTGACAGTTTCAATAGATAAGCAATAACTGACCTTTCTTTTATTAATGTCCAACTTTCCCAATTCAGAAGCTTGTATTTGTAGCTGAAAACCAAACACTTATCTACTTCTCTGAAGAGGGTATATAAGATAAAATAGAAACTGGGGAAATTTAATTAAAAGGAAAATTTCAGGAGATATTCTGCAGTTCGGTAAAAATGTAAAATCCCAAGGAAAATTGGGTTTCAAATATAAAATCACAAACACAGCTATGATCAGAAATTGTTATAACTAGAAGACATTGACAAACTGATTTGCTTGATTGAAGAAGAAAACTGAATTCTAGAAAAATTAATGGATTATCCAATTATAAAAGAATTCCAGAGCATGATTTAAATGCATGTTTCCTGAATCATAAATCACTGATCCTTGGATTTTGTTACCTTACTCGACTCATTGTGTTTTCACAGTGATGAACCCTTTATGAAAGAATTTTCGTGCCTACTTGTGTACATTGCCTTATTTAATATTCAAAATGAGCTCTCCAATATATAAGGAAAAAAATTAACCCTTGCATTTCAAAGAAACTGTAACAGAGGGACACGAAGTGATTTGTAGAAAATTAACAAGATTTGACCCGTGATGTCTTACTAAAGAGCTTTGACTATTTCCACTGCCATCATTTTAATGTCCAAAGTAATCTGCTGATCAAGAACCTGTTGTGTCCCCCCAAACCACGTACATTTGCTGTGCTTTTCAACTCTGTAATAGTTTGCCAATTCCTTCATGCTGATTCAGCTGGAAAACCTATTATTGCATTACAGATGTGCTATAGAACAGGCCTTGCCGAGAAGAGGGCAAACCAATAGATAACCTTATATTTTGAGTCATTGAGATTGGATTTAAGTGAATTTTGTATTCCAGGTTTTCCCCCCACTCTCTCTCCTTCCAGTAATACAGGTAGTGAAAGAGTAAAATTTCTTGCATTTTATTTTGCTTTCTAAAGACAAATCAATACAGCTAATAGAAATAGAATTAATCTTCTCCACGAAAATGTAACTCAAAATAAAATTGATTCCATCTTTAAGATTTTCATGTTATTGTCTGCTGTCAAGGAAAGTCAATTAAACTATAAATATTTGTTAAGCATCACACAATTGCAAGAAACCATGCTCTATTCTGGGAATTCTATGCTGAGCGTAGCCGTCTTTGTCTACGATGACTTGTGCTCATTCTGGTGTGCTAGCAGAACCAGAGGGAAGTATTTGACTCACTTAGACAAATATTTTGGGAAAGAAAATTCACAGTGCAACGAATTTGCAAGAATCCAATAGTGGAGTGATTAACAGAACTTAAGTGAGAGTCAGGAGTTCTTTGATTTAACCCCAATTTTACCGTGATCCCCTTGTAAAGACATGGATATGCTCTTCCTGGGATATCTTTAACATCTTGACTTCCTACATTTTCAACTAAAGTAGTATGGGCAATCTTTCCTTTTCTTAAGGCATAATGATGTAATTTTTTTCTGATTGGTTTTGGTGCTTGATGTCTCTAAATCTTTGTTTAAATTATTTCCTTTTTTCATCTTCCTTCCTTCCTCTCACTCCATTTCTTCCTCCATCTTTACTTCTGTCCTTCCTTGAGTCTTTCATCAGTTAATGAACAGCATTTTTCACAAAAATTCACAAACAATTGTATTTAATTTGAATTTGTTTGAGTTATCCACTGACACACAGTTGGAACATAGTTACATGTGTTCTGCCGAGTGAGTGCTTGTGGATTCTGAAAGAGGCTATACAGAGTAAAGAGGAAAACACTCATTCAATTTAAGAAATGACTCTTGTTTCTTCCTCTAAGAAGCTTCTGAATAATAATTTATTTATAATGATTTTGTTTCATTTAATATTAAAATGATTTGTCAAGATGTAATTCTAGTCCATTGCCTCTTGCTCAAAGAAGAGATAAACTACCACAGGTTCATAGATATCAGTCTGTGTGCATCAACTAGGCTTGGCAGTGGAGAGGACTGAGTTGCAAACGATAGGGTGAGCTGAAGCTGGAAAATGCCCATCATCAAACACACATACTTTCCATTTGCATGGAGTTTAAATAATTCAATCATTCATTCATGCATCCATCATATGTATAGTAAATTTTACTGAACCTCAAATACTTTGGGTGTGGAACTAAATGAACATCCAAACATTATGTACTCCCATGATTTCTTAATAATAAGGTAACTATTTCCTTAGATTTCTCTTCCCTCATGTTCATCTCTCAGACATGATTCAGGTGTTTAGAGAGGCACTGTATGTCATCCCATGTCGTAAACTTATGCTGAAAAATGTGTCCTCTAATCTCAGACCATTATAGCATTTCCAATTCTTCATTCTCCACTCTCAGGAAATTCTGGCTTCTCCACCAATTCTTCCACATTTTAAGGAAGAATGAATCCTTACAAACACTATTTGTTTAGTTTTTTCTTTGCTCATTTTTGGGCACACTATATACATCTTAACCCCAAAGAAATCTCATTGTGTATGTGGTTTCATATCAGTTTTAGAAAAAATACTGGATCTCAGAGAGACTAAAACTTGACAAAGTTCCCAAGCTAAAAAGTGTTAAGTATTAAATACTAGAAAAATTAGGATTTTTACAAAGAACTCGTCAGAGTCCTTTGGAGAATAGGGAGGACCGTCATGGTTAAGAGGTTTCCTGCTGAGGTGATGCAAATGCTCTGGACTGGATAGAGTGTTCCTTGTACAGCATTGCAAATCATGCTGAATTTTACATTTTTGAATGGTTAATTGCCAATTTTGTTATGTGAATTGCACCCCAAGGTAGTGGAAAAGTTTCCTGAAGATATTTTTTAAATGTGTTAAAAAAGACATATGAGATTATTAAATTATGAGACTCTTAACAGCTTCTCTTTCAGAATGTTCTTTTAAAAACTTCATTTGTAAAAGTCACTAAGTCTGATACTGTCCATTTATTTTTGTTCTGGATCTTTGATGTGTAGTTTTCATGATAGAGTGAATAAACAATTTCTCTTGTCTGAAGTCATACAGCCAAATTCAAAATTAAGGTAAAAAAAAAAACCAGTCCTCAAAATCCTATCCTATAATTTTCTTTCTTTCTTTCATTCTTTCCTTCCTTCCTTCCTTTCTTATTTTTTGATACTGGAACTTGAACTGAGGAATATTTGACTACTGAGTTACAACCCCAGTCCTTTCTTATTTTTTATTTTGAGACAGGGACTTGTTAAGTTGCTCAGACTGGCCTTGAACTTGTAATCCTCCTACCAGAGCCTCCTGAGTTGCTGGTGTTATGGTTTAGATAAAGCCTTCCCCTAAAAGGTCATTCTCAAAGAGAAGATGTTCAGATTATCAGTATTGTAACCTAATGAGTGGATTAATCAACTGATACTGGCTAACTGGGTGGTAACTGTAGGCAGGCAGGGTGCAGCTGGAGGAGGTAGTTCACTGGGGGGCATGGCTTTGGGATTTATATTTTGTTCCTGGTGAGTGAAGTAAAGCACTTTCTGCTTCCTTGTTCCCATGTCCTGATCTGGTTTCCTCTGTCACACACTTCCACCTTGATGTTCTGCCTCCTCTTGGGCCAAATAATGAATTGGCCAACTATGGATTGAACCTCTGAAACCATTAGCCCCAAATAAAGTTTTCCACCTCTAAGTTTTTCTTGTCAGGTCTTTTGGTCCCAGCAGTGAACAGGTGTGTGCCAACATGCCTAGCCCCTATTGTATAATTTACTAGCTCATTAATCCTTTGCAATTGGATTAAGAGGGTGTTTGCTTGGCTCTGTAACTGACCAAACATCAAGATCCACCCCCAACCATATATCTTCAATGTACATTGCTAAATTTTCTTATGTGCAAAAACAAATGGATGTGACATTGTTTTCTACATGTTTAGTGAAAGTGGTAAAACAATGAATAATTGCGAATAAAAGTATTTTTAAGTGAAATATAAATAAAAGTTTTAAGTGAGTGAAAGGTACTAGATATTAGATACCATCATGTCTAGAACTAATCTTTATTCATCATAATTAGTTAAAAATATTTTTTGCATTATTGAGGCTCAAATCCAGAGTCACACATATATTAGGCAAATGCTCTATTACTGAGCAAAATCCCCAGAACATTTCATTTTTTGTTTTGAGACAGGAGTTCACCAAATTGCCCAAGCTAGTGTGGAACTTGTGATCCCCATGCAGCGCCCTTCAGATTAGCTGACATTACAGGCACGGCCCATTGCGCCTGACTTAAAAGGTAGAAGTCATAATCTACGGAAGTGAAACAATGATCTGCATAAATGTAATGTTCATATTAGCAAGTGGGATTATGTGGGTAGTCATAATATATCTATTGATTCTAAACCCAGGGATTTGTCCGAATACTGAGCCAGATTCAGGATAAAATAGGAAATCCTAGCACTCAGCAATTTGAAGTGCTTAAATGAAATTTATAGCACACGAAGATACAGCTGAGCAGAACTGTTTGTTCTGTCTAGGCAGAAAAGGCTGGCTTTGAAAAGCAAACAAAGAGTAAGAGAGACTGATGTGCACATGCTGATTTCTGCTCCTAAGGACACCATCAGAATTCACATGGAATGATTGACAGTAATCACAGCAACAGAACAGAATTATAACTAATCAAAGTCCCTAACATGGAAACAAAAGGCCGAGTGAGATTTCCTTCCAAGATCAAGTGGGGGAGATGCTGAGTGGAAGGTAGAGGGAGGGGAAATAGTGGTTAAAAAAAGAAGAAAAAGTTTTTTTTTTTTTTAACAAGGCATGGTTAAATATATCCTGATTCCTACAGAATCTGAGTCAGCAACTTGTTGATTCATTTAAAGTCTAATTTCTGATAAGATTTCATCTCTGCCTTTGATGTTACCTTCTATTTTTATTTTAATAGAGAATTGGTACCAATTAACAATCTTTCAAGTTTCACAGGAATTCAATTCTAATGATGAACTTGGGGAAACAATTAGTGAATCTTATTAGAAGAAGGAGTGGAGAAAGAGTATACGACAGGGAGTATCTATCTATCTATCTATCTGTCTGTCTGTCTAATCATCTAACCACCTACTTATCTATGACAGAGGTAAGGAATCTTGTAAGGGGCAGAAGTAGTATGTGAATCATGAATGCCATGCATTAAAATTTACACTCTAAAAAATTACAGTAAGTCAATATGTGGTTTCAGAGGTGAGTTGGTGATGTAGAATTGGGGTTAATTTCTTCATAACTCAGATTTGATAGTTGTAAGTGAAGGAAACAATGCTGGAGAAATAACAAAATGATGTGACTACACATGTGTAGAAAAAAAGAGGTTATTCAACCATAAATTTTTATATGTGTGTGTGTATACATATATATGTCTATTCGTATGTAAAACACTGTATTGGTTCTCTGATTTGCAGAAAGTTTCTCACATTACATTTGTCCTTTGAAATGTTGCTCACCAAGGAAAATAACCAGGTTAAAAGAAAGGAAGGATAAATACATGAGCAAAGTTCATGACAACAGGTACAGTTCCCAGGACACTGCAGTATGGGAACAGATGTGGTAAGGTGGATGGAAACTATACGCACATTGGCTTGCTCAGTTTCCTCTGTTGAGAAGTTTCTGTTTAGCTCTCTGGCCCATTTATTGATTGTATTATTTGTGTTTTGTTATTGCATTTTTTGAGTTCTTTGTAAATTTTGTATATTAGTCCCCTGTCAGAGGGATCACAGACCATGATTCTCTCCCATTCTGTAGGTGATCTCTTGACTGTTTTGACTACTTTCTTGACTACTGAAACTTTTAGTTTAGTGGCATACACTCATTGATTTTTTTATTCAGAAATTTTTTGTTGAACAATCAAACAAGCTTGTAATGAAATAATATAATATATTATATTATATATATATAATTTATATATATATAAATTTATATATATATATATAAATTCAGAATTTATATATATATAAATTCTGAAAATTAGATTTACCCCCAAGAGCCTTGTTGAGAAATTTAATGCCAACTCTCATATGCTGGAGTGGTGGTTCTAATTTTTCTTCTAGTAGTTGTATGGTAGCTGGTTTAATTCCTAATTCCTTGATCCATTTTGGATCTGATTTTTGTGCATGGTAAGGATATAATTTCAATTTTGTGCAAGTGGGTGTCAACTTTATCCAGCACCATTTGTTGACTAGGCTGTCTCTCCTCCATGCTAAATTTTGACCCCCTTTATCAAAGATCAGATGTTTAAAGATTTGTGGATTTGTCTCAGAGACTTCTATTCTGTTCCATTGGTCTTTAATATTACAGCTCTATAGTATAATTTAAGATCTGGTATTGCAAAACCACATGTTTCATCTTTCTTGCTTAGTAATGTTTTGGCTATTCTGGGTTTCTTATTGTTCCAAACAAATTTGAGACTCACTTTTTCTATATCTGTAAAGAATGACATTGGATTCTTGATGGGGATTGCATTGAATCTGCATAGTGCTTTTGGCAGAATCGCCATTTTAATTATATTAATACTACCTAACCAAGAGCATGGGACATCTTTCAGTCTTCTCAGATCATCTTCAATTTCTGTTTCCAGTATTTGATAATTTTCCTTGTGAAGGTCTTTCATTTCTCTTGTTAGATTAATCCCCAATTATTTTATTCTTTTAGAGGATATTTTGAATGGGACTGATTTGTTCTTCATCCCTATTACTTTTAGCATATAGGAAAGCTATTGATTTATGGGTGTTGATCTTGTAGCCTGCTAATTTGCCAAATCTATTTATGAGCTCTAGCAGTTTCTGATGGAGTTTTTTGTTTGTTTATTTGTTTTTTTGGGTCTTCCACATATAGGATCATCTCATCAGCAAAAAGGGATGGGATTAATGAGTGAGATGCCATTACATTAAATTAAAAAGCTTTCGCTAACCCAAGGAATTAGTCAAAAAACAATCAAGAGACAACCTAGAATATGGGAGCGAATCATGGCCTATGATCCCTCTGACAGGGGAATATTGTCCAAAATTTACAAAGAAATAAAAAAATTTGATATCAAAATCACAATCTGAACAGTAAATGGTCCAGAGAGCTAAATGGAAACTTCCCAACAGAGGACATTGCATTGAACAAGCCAATGAATACATGAGAAATTATTCTAAATCACTAGCAATCAGAGAAATGCAAATCAGAACTACATTAAGATTTCACCTCACTCCAGTCAGATTCCATATTTTACCTACTGTAAGTTGAGCTGCTATGAACATAGAAATGCTGTGTTGCTGTGATGTACTGATTCTATTTCCACTGGGAAAATACCCAGAAGAGGGTAAAGATAAAGAATACAAACAATAACAAATGCTGGAGGGGGTGTGGGGAGATAGGAACACTAGCACACTGGAACTGCAGATTGGTATAGTCACTCTGGGAAGCAGTGTGGAGATTCCTTGAAAACTTAGAGTTGAATCCACCATATGACCCAGCTATCCCTCTTCTGACTATTTTTTCAGAGGAGTTAGAATCAGTATATTACAGCAACACAGCAAAATCTATGTCCATAGTGGCTCAATTTACAATAGCTAAATTATGGTATCAACCCAGATGCCCCTCACTTGATGAATGGATCCAAAAGCTCTGGTATACTTATACAGTGGAGTTCTATTCAGCTATAAGAAAAAACAATATTTCAGCATTTGAATGTAGATGGATAGCAATGGAAGAAATCATGTTGAGGAAGTTAGCCAAACCCAGAGAGTAAGCTGTTGAATGTTTTCCCTCATTTGTGGAGGCTGGACCTAAACCCAGGCATGGGGGAATGGTAGACAAATCCATATATTAGAACCATAGAGAAAAATGCAATATGTCAATATTTATGAGATACAGTTGCAAGACACTGCATATTTGAATTGGCGATATTACATGCCTTTACAAAAATATAAATATTTAATCCTTTTGTCAAATATATCTAAAAATAATAAGGAATGATAGGAAGGGAGAAGAAGGGAACCTATCGGAACTGAGTTAAAGCACAGCACTCCAAGCATTTATAAGTATGTCACTGTATACATTATAGACATGTATATAAAAAACGTTCTTCACAGGTTCTTCACTTGGGTATTGTATGAAAAATATAGGACTCATAAAGGGAGGCAAGGGATCAGGGAACAGGAGGAGGGAGGTAGAGGGCTGTGAGAGGAGCAGATATTGACCTAATTGTGTTGCTGTATTGTGTACATTTATGAATATATGACAACAAATCCCATCATTATTTAAAAGTAAAATACACCAATAAAATGAAAATAAAGGAATGTATTTAAAAGTTTACCATGAAATAATAATTATGTGTCAAATTATTTCAAAATTACTCCATTGGTATCAGATGCAATGAAAAGTAACTTGCTGACTGCTTGATCAATTTCAAGCTATTCAAAAATCTCATTGTTAGAAGTAGGTACACACATTTTAGCTTACTTAACAGAAGAAGCAATAGTATTGACTCTGGTTTTCCTGGGAAATTCATTATTATGGTGGAAGCCCTTCTAGTATTTATTATAAGCATAGAAAAATCAAAGTTGTTTCTTTTTTAGGTGGTTTGAAACAATACAGATAATTCTCAGGAATGTTTGTTTGTTGTAAACTGATAAGCATATTGAGCTTAAGAATTGTCTTGAGTATAACTTTTGAGATATTATTGAAATCTATTTTTTTTATCTTCTGAATCCTTGAGATAATTGCATGGTTTGATTAAACAGTTAATCTGATGATCTCCTATTTTGATGCATAGCATGTCTGAGATTCAAATTCATATCACAAATTAGTGTGAAATCACAATGATATGTTTGTCATTTTTGCTTGTCAACTTTTGTTTTGGAAAGTGCCTTCACCCTGCCCATGTCCCCTGGCTGTTCAGACAAACATAAGTTTCTCTTTTGAGAAACCACACTATTCTCATCTCTGCCTTTTCTAATGCCACACTGATTCTTGTTTCCCTCTGACCTCCACTTTTGAAAGAACAAGAATGTCTATGTATTTTGAAGACTTACTCCATCACACAGACTGAAACAACTTCATATCAGGAGGGGAATTGCCAAAAGTGTTTCCTCATTTCTTATTCAAGTTAATGACACAAAATTGTATTTCAACAGTGGGAATAAATTCAATAGATCAATTGTAGAACATGGTAACTATATTCAATAATATTAATATTATTATACTAGAAAATTATTGAAGTAGATATTGTATCCTCAACACAGAAAAGATATGTGAGGTAATGCATATGATAATTGGCTCTACTTAGCCATTTTATGATGTCTATATATTTTGAGGCATCATTTGTACACTATAATATATACAATGTTCATTAGTCAATTGAAATTACTTAGTTAAAACATGAGAAATTCAACAACTTACTTTCCACCTGAACCCTTGCTTTCACTGATATTTTCTCTTTTTGAAAATTTTTTGTTTTGTTTTGTTTCCAGAGCCTTCCTGATATGGAGTATTAATATTTCATATAATAATTATAAAAACTTGTCTTGGCAAAAACATTTCTGTCCCTTGTTAATATGACTTTTGGAGTGCCCTTCTCACACAAGGATTTCAGTGATGAAGAACAATTTTAACTAGTGGTGATACACACTGATGGGATATAAATGCACAAGAAACCCTCACAGTTCTTATAGGAAAAATTGAATTTTTGCAGCACTTTTATTATTACATGTTTACTGTTATTTAAATGTTTTTATGTGCAGGGTTTAGTTCCCCCTCCCATATGGTTGAATATCCCTCACCCTAAATTCTTGGAACCGGAAGTGTCAGATTTCAGAATTATTTTTTAATTTTGCTATGTGTACATACATGTAAATAAGGTATCTTGGGGTAGGATTTCAAGTGTGAATGCAAGATTAATTTTAATTTTATATTTATTTTATTCGCTTAACCTGAGGATAATTTTATACAGTATTTTTAGTGCACTTGATTTTTGTCTGTGACACATCCCATGAGGTCAGGGGTGGAACTTGTGATGCTATGCCAGTGCTCAAAATGTCCTGGGTTTTGGAATATTTTGGATTTTTAGATTTTTGGACTAGGTGTGCTCAATCTGTGTTTGTAGTATTATTTTTCTCTCAGGGAGAGAAAATTGCAATGTTTTCTCCCAATAAAGAAGTATATATTGAAAACTTATTTTCAGATGTGTAGCAAAGAGCAAGACCAGCCTTTTGTGGTGTCATTGACATGGTGATTACAGCTTTAGCAACACCTGGATTAACTTCCTAGTAGTCCATGCCATTGCCTGCAGCTTTTGAGTGACAGTGTTAAATGCAATTCTTTTCTTCCTCATTTAAAAACGGAGATAACAATAGCATGCTTGTCCAAGGATTATGGCAAGGATTAAAGGAGAAATGATATGATATTGGGTATTATTACCCACTTTTTAATATAGGTCAATATTTTAATACTAGAACAAAATATAACTTTTATTTTCACATTACTTAATATGTTCTCAAATCTTTACCTTCTTGCTGTCATTCTTTTCATTCTGTTCTATTTCAAGTCAATAACAGTTTTTAAATGTACTCAATAAGTGGATTTTTCAGACCTTTGGAAAAAACTCACTGCAATTTCTGGTACCAGTGCTTAACGCTTGCAAATTTTTCCATTTTGTGTTCTCAATTGATCAAAAACTGCAGAGGAATCTTAAGCTGTATATTTCCTCTTTTACCTTCTTTCCTAACTGACAAAAATCACTATTGTTTTAAGTATATGTCCTATACTCTATGTCCAATGTCCCTATATTACCTCTGCCCTTCTCTCTGGACTATGTGAACTGACTTTTCCACTATGGGGTTCCCAATATTTAAGGCAGCAAGTGTATATATCTGCTACTTAAAACAGATAAAATGAGATTACTTGCCCAATCCAAGATACATTTGAGTGAAAACTGTGCTTATGAGACCAAGAATATGACTGTGGGCCCCAGCTGTGGCTGCATGGACTATACTCTTCCGTGGTCCTTATATATGGACTTTGGACTCAGGAAAGAAACTAGAAAAGTGTTTATTGAATAAGATTTAGAGGCAAGGTAAGGAAATTTAGAATGGTTCCTGGTGACTTTCTTATTCAAAGGCAGATAAAATTTTCTTTCAGAGCAGTAACAGGTAACTTGAAGAAATAAATTAGTACATGAGGCAGGAGGGGAACGGTAGAGACTGTCCTGTTATTAATTCAATCAAGCAGGTAAGCAGTAAAAAAAGAACATATATGTCAACCAAGTTTAAGAAAAAGATCCAGGAGAGTGGTTCTTGATTTTTTATGCACATAAGAATCATCCTGGTTGTTTATTAAAAATACAGATTTTCAACCTCTATGCACTTTGAGTAACATATGTATGTTTGCTATAAAAGAAACCTTCCCCTGCTGACCACAGTTGCTCTACTGCCCAGGCTCTGCAGACGTTCAACATATCTGCTGGAAGTCTGCTCTGCCTCCTCTTGGCATCATGGGCTATACCTGTACTTCTCCTCTCCAGAAATACCACTCTGCCAGAGTAGTGTTTTCAGTAAAACTCAACTGCCAACATCCCTGAGGTTTTAAACATTACCATCCTCCTCTATTTCTCACCACAATAGAATTACAATAATCTGCACAAAAAAGGGCAAAGACATGCATTATTTCTTATAATTTCTTTCCTGTTAACTCATCACCCATATATTTGTACTTTTTCCATTCTCTCTTTTTCCCCATACAAATAATGCAGTAAATATATGTCTTAGAGATTGCTGGCTGTACATATCCAGCCACTGGGAAACACCACACTGAAAACTTTGCCTGAAATTACAATGATCTTTCTGCTAAAATCTTTGCCTCCTCTCACCCCATGTACTCCATTCTTTCATCAACTAGAGCTCTCTTTTTCTAATGCAAATTTCATCATAGAACTTTTTGGCTTCAAGTCCCTCAATAATTACCTGTCACTTGCAGGATAAAATCTAATTGAACATTACTAGTATTTTGTTAGTGCTTAAGCCTTAGTTTTCACTAATTACCTCCATGCCTCATGCAGGACTTTTAGTCTGTTAGTCTATGCATTTGCAAAAATTAGTGCAAGCAATTTCTCCTTTAACTGTTTAAAAGCCAATCCAGCAATGCAATAAAGCTATTTTTATCAGGAATTATTTCTAATTTTTCTATAATTCCCTTATTCATAGAATAGAACTTTGAATATAAGTGTTAAAGTAAGGCATGGAAACAAGTAGAAAGAATAAAAAATGGAAAGAAGGAAGAAAGAAAGAAAGAGAGGGAACCAACTACATTTTACCTTGAAACTCATACCTAGAAATAAGGGTTCGTTTAACACCTTCATATACTAATAATAATTTGTTTTTCTAGTGTGCTTAGACAACAAAGACATAACTAATATAGAGAGGTCAATCAGCTATTTCTCCTCAACTAAAGTTGCCCAAGGCCTCTATTCCCACTCCTATTACAGGCATACAACATTAATGTCTATCAGTACATACAGTGGTTATTGAACGAAAATCCATGTAACGCCTAAATCATTTATATTCCTGGGTAGGGAGATAGGTCAGAAAGATAATGAAATACTTCCAAACTAAGAAAGCTAGAATGAAAAGAATGAGTGAAAATCCCACAATTAGGAATTTTTAAAAATCGATCTCTTTCACAGTTGTTATTATTGTTGTTTCTGTTCCAAATAACTCCTAAACACACATCAGAAGCTTCAGCCATGCTCTGAGTTTTTAGAAGTATGTGAACATCAGTTGAAGGTAAGGCACTTCATTCCCAGTGCTTTCCATAGTTCATCACACATATGATCAGGAAGGAGTAGAGAGAGAGAGAGAGGTTGGGCATTCTTGTCCTTTATCTATACACAGTTTCTTAACCAGAGCCAACACTTTCCACTCTGCTCTGTGAGGCTGCATCTAGTGCTTGGCAGCATACCGTTCCCAGACATTTTGTCTGTTGGCAGTTTACTCAGTTCTACAAATGGTGGGCTTTAGTATGAGAGTAAGTTGCAAGAGGAGAAAAAAGACTAGTTCCTAGATTGTTGCTATTCCTAACATCAATCATCACAGCAACAACTGGTCCCAGAGTCTAGCATCTTTTATCAATTGTAGAACCAACTCTACGGCATCCCTTCACAGAGAACCATAGGAAGTGGCTAATGCCCTCCCTCTGTGCTCTGGCCTCTCCAAGGTTCCTCCATTTTGTTTCCCTTGAGCAGAGTACGGGATGCTTTTTATACCCATCTCCTTTGAGTACCTCAGTGTTCACTTTGCAACCATCTCTTCTTCAAGTGACAGGTTGCTAATATACTGAATTGGATCCATTTTCTTGAAACGTCCGCTGTCAGTTCTGCTTTCCTGAGTCTACTACCACAACTGGACTTTTTCTGCTTCAGTTCTTTTATTGATTCAGATTTCAAAATATATCTACATTCTCACTACATTAAGGTACCTCCATTCATTTTCATGTTTCTCATTTCCACCCAGTCTCATGTCCCATACTACAAGATTTACACCACAGTTATTCTTATGTTCTGCATGTCTGGTATGTCTGAAATTTTATTATCATCTATGTGTCTTTGCTTTTGCTGTTCCCAGATATTTTTCTCCTACATACCCAAGACTTCCATCTCAAAATGTTATTCCAGCCCTTTTAACATTAAGTTGCAGTAGTGGATTCTAACTACCACAGTGGACAATGGCCAATTTATTTCAAAAGGTATTTTAAGAATTTTAATCAAGGATGTTGAGTATCTCACCTTAAAATGAAATGATGATAAAGATTTCCTGCTTGTCATCCTTGTCTTCTTAAGTTAAAATTCATGAGGTTGGGCATCATATCCTCATCTCCTTTCCATTGCTCATTACACATGCCACTTGGCCATTTGCAAACAGATGCTTTTATAGTCAGATAGTGTAAGTACTTTCAGCAGCTTCCCAACTAACTATAGTTCATCCTTTGTTTCAGAGTGTTGTATTTGCAGTTCACCAAGGCTCACCCGATGCTTACCTTGCAATATGGGAAAGAAGAATGTTTTTTAAAATGATGAAATTTCTTAGTCTTATCACATGTAAAAGCTTTCTGGCATGTTTATTACCATTTTATTTCTTTAAATGCCCTCATTTGAATCTCAGACTTGGCAAGTGGTTATGTAATTTAAACTCCTGTACCATCTTGTAGAATGTTAACAGGTCCCTGACCAGACATCCTAATCCGATTTTCTAAACAGAGGCTGTTTGAGAGTGGAAAACAGGTTGAGAAAAATTATGCAATCTTTGCTTTAATTCTAATCTCTGTAACTTATATTCCTCCCCAGTGGTTCTCCATGTTTTATGTTCACTTCAGGGCTCCAATTAGGTGAATCATAATAGCGTAACATGAAGAACTTCCAATTAAAAGTAAGACTTCATGGATGTTTCGTTCCAAGAGATTCATTATGTCAAGGAAAACAGCTCACAAACAAAGTCTGACATTTATCTATAAATAACACTGTAAATATCAGGGTGCTAGTCTAATTTGTTCTTACATGGTATGTATTGTTAGAAAGTAGAAAACAAGATAGGAGAATATTCTATGTTGTTTTTTCACAGAACTGAGGAGAAAGGGCCTTAATCTCTTTTTTAAGCTTGAAGGACAAAAAATGTGAGATATGTCATAGGCTTGTTTTTCTCTAATATGTTATTATAAAAAATATAAGCTTCTGTTTACAATTGTAGTGGTTGACTCAGAAATGGGCTGTTACACGGTAAATTGAGGGGCAAAGGATTTTTAATTCGTCATACAGATAAAGCTCTCTGTAAACCTCAATGAAGTCATGTATTTGATGGTCAGTTCTAGAGATTGTTGTGTAATGCTTGCATAACAATGGAAAACATTTAGGAAACAGTGATATTCAATAAGGATTTTCTACTACTTTGTTTTATTCTTATTTTTGTAAAACTCATCACCTCCTACTTTGGCAAGTTTTTTGGTTTGTGTCTGCTCTTCTATCTTTTCTAACTCCACATGAGTTTGCGATTCTCCCCTTCTTACCATCATCAGACAGAGGCAGATTTTACCTCTAACTTCAGTCTTATCATCACGTTAATTGAAGAAACAGTTTGGCCCTGATGAGCTGGATCATAATGGTCCTACCCATGACAGAATTCCTATCTGAACCACTAGAGAAAACCTAGTACCCCCTGGATACTAATGACTGATTTCTTTATCTCCTTAAACCTCATTTGAATCTCAGACTTGGCAAGTGGTTATGTAATTTAAACTCCTGTACCATCTTCCTTCCATATCATCATCTCCCTATCTTAGGTTCTGCTCTTTATTTTATACTGGCATTTTATTTTCCCTTTAACACTGGAATCTCTTTGAAGGAATACTCTTAATTCTGTACCCCTAATGACAACAATCTGAAATACCAAGGAAAATTGCTACCAGGGCTTCCTGCAGCTATAATACACCCGTTGATGGAACATATTGAGAACACCACGCTGATGATTACGGCAAATTCATGTATTCTGTGTGGCTCTGTCACTTGTTCATCCCTGTGTGCAATGAGACAGAGTTTTCTTTTCTTCCTGATCAGTGGGGCATTTCTGATCACTTATCGTAAAAATATCATTGATTCTTCTGTAAAGATTTCTTAATTTTCAGTTTGTATTCTTCTACACTGCTTCCTTCTCCTTTCTCTTTTTGTTCTACTTTCTAATGAAACTTCTTGTCTTTTAATAATTGCTAGCAGGAACAGAGATGAGCTGATTAAAATGTTATGCTTTCTGTTTAAACATTATGAATTTTTAGTAGGAGGTGGAATAAAAAGCTAAATGCTTCCTGCAGACAGGTTCATGAATGCTTCCGACATAAACTCTTTGAAGTTTTAATACTGGTTTCAATTAACTATTCTGTTAGACACCAGGTTTGGCTGTAGTAAACATATCTGAATGATGCAGTGAATCATTATAAGAGTCTGCATTTTATCTTATTTACAAGCTAAGAAATTAACTAATTATAGCTTCATGGATACTGGTGGATGATATGACACTCCAGGGTCACAAAGAATGGATTTTATTACTTACAGGTCAGCAAATATGCTCTCAAGTCCCACAGAGGTAATGAGATGGGGCTCAGTTTGAATATATGCATGCAATGAATTTTCACTGCAGCTGAGAAAATAGTAAACTTTTAGAATCACTGCTTCCCAAGTGAGCTTCATCTTTGTCTTTATGAAGATGTCTTATCCCTCAAGGTGGCCCACTGCACATACAACCCTGTGACATGGCTTCGGTAAATAATGATCTAGACCTTGCACTTTTATTCTATTCAGCCAAAATGGACATTAAAAACCCAAATATCTATGCCAAATTATCTCTTCCAGTATTCATTAGTTTCAATTTCCATAAGAAGCTCTTGGAAATTTTTTTAAATCCACACCCCTGGATATTACTGTGATAGTCAGAAATTCCATCTTTAGCATAAGCAACAGCCAATTCTGAAAGAGACACATTCTCTAATACTGAGTTTCATTGCTCTTACATTTCTGTTTTACATATGGTATCATAAGCAATTGAGTTACCTATACAGGCACATCAATTGCAAAGGAAAAAAAGAAAAGGAAGGAAGGAAGAAGAAAAGCAAAAAAAAAAAAAAGATAAAATAAAACATAAAACAAACAAAAACTCCTCACAATTGAATATACCATGATTTAATAGTATAAAATTAAAATGCATATAACTGTTTGTAACCTGGCTTAGATCATAAATTGTGACCATGGGGGGCGGGAATTTTACATGGTTGTGGCACTTTGACAGGTATTCATTTTTGTGGTTCTCTTATAGAGGCTTATTAGAAAAATAAAAACAAAAAAAAAGGCAAGGACCTAACATTTTGAGATCTGTTTTAGAACAGACCCTGCTAATTCATTTGTAAAATAGGGATGATATTTGCTTTTTCTTAACCATAGTTTGACTCAGGGGATGACTCAGGGGAAAAAATGTATAAAGTATCTTTTCAACTACAAGGTGATATATAGATGAAAGCAACACTAATGGTTTCATATAAGGCACTTTTTTATTTAAGAGAAATGTAGCATCTTCTGAATAAAGAAAAAAATTAGCACTTTGGAATATATCTTTTTCCCCATTCAATTAGCCAAAGTAGCATATATAATTTGATTAGCCTAAATATCTTTCAAATATAAATATTTCCAATTACACTCTTCCAGTGCTATCAAAGAATCTGTTTTTAGAAAGCTGCTATGCATAATATGAGTTTTAGAATTGGTGTTAATCAATAATTCATCCATCAATAACTTTTCCCACTTAGTAAAATTTAAAATACCTGAATGCCATTTACCTGGAAATAATGTTAATATGTGTAAATAGTTACTCATCCAGCAGGCCCCGACATTGTTTCAGTACAATTGCTTTTCTCCAACTGCTATTCTTTGAGCCCTTTATGCTAATTTGCCATTTTCCTATAAAATGGTGGCAGGAATGGTAGGTCATTCTTTGGTTCATAATTTCAGAGCAGTAGATGAGGAAGAATTTATTCTTATGGATTTCTCCTGAGTGTGGCTTCTCATGATATAACTGATTTGTTGCAGTTACGCTGTCTTATGAGCAAAGATTGTTGTGTTTGAGTACTAGTCAATAGAATAATAAAATGTATTTGATCTAAGTTGTACAAGTTTCCAGGTGTTTTGGGTTCCAATGGTGGACATATGAATGATCACCATAATGTCCCCTTCCAAGGAGACTTAATTTATTGATAAGACTAGTTCACCTGCCTGGAGCTTTTTTGAAGTTTAGGTAATCCAAACTGAGTAAAAAGCATTTTGCAATGAAATAATATGTACAAGAAAATACCATAAACATTTGTAAAGTAAGGGTGTGTTATTTTCTGCCTTTTAAACAATAATAAAAGTTTATGACACATGTGTTATAATTTAAAATGAGGCTATTCAATGCTCTTAAGGGTATTAAGGAAACTCAATGGGCCCTTGGTGACATCTTTATGATGTCAGTACTTCCCTTAGACTCCTCAGGCTTCCAGTTAAGACTATAGTTCAGTGGTTCCCCAGTTGACCAATTGGAAAACTTTTTTTTTTTCAGTGAATGAAGGATCAGATAATATTTCTTCCCATATAAATTTACCATGAGAAACTTCTGAGGATATTACATATTTATAAGTTAGAAAACAAATTACCATCAAATTTTTACTGATGAAATTCAAATAATAAAAGTAACTGAATAACAATTTCTTTGGTAATTTTGGTGTGATAACATGAAGAATGAAATCTTTTATTTAATTTTTTGAGATTCCATGTAATGGTGGTACAAAGTTGTTCTTAATCTCCAGATCCTTTTAAATATTCATTTGAAAAAAAATCTTAGTTTTCAGGACATATAAAATACATCACTCAGTGCATTATGCACAAATCCAGTAGTTTTCCCATCCTTGAAGTGAGTAAACCTTTTGTTTGTGTCTTCTTTCAGTAAGACCCCCCTAAGAATTCTCTCAGCGGCTAAGTTAAAATAATAGACTGAGCCAGGGGTGGTGGTGCGCTCCTATAATCCCAGCTGCTAGGGAGTCTGCGGCAGGAGGAACATGAGCTCAAAGTTAATCTCAGCAATTTAGTGAGGCACTAAACAACTCAGCTAGTCCCTTTCGTCCCTTTCTCAAAATTAAAAAATATAAAAAGGGCTAGGGTTGTAGCTCAGTGCTGAAGCATCCCCTGGGTTCAGTCCCTGGTATAATATATACATGAGTGGTTGTGAGCATCAAATACCCTTACATGGCAATGAGGACACTAAGAAATTCTGGGGTAGAAGTTTTGGTAGAACGGCTCGTGGGGAATTTTTTACATTTTTATTTTAGACATGAGTAAGCCTCCTTAGAAATAGTTAAGCCTCACTTCTCACATTAAAAATATTTCTAGAAATTTTGTGATAGAACTGGATGACTAAGAAGAACTGGAAATTGTTTTCTTCTTAAACACTTAACAAAAAAGGAATGTCTCATGGTAAACTTTGTTTTTATTAACTATAATTCCAGGTGTAGATTGACAACCTACTGATCACAATACTAAGAAGTAAGATTACAAATAGGTGGGAACCCACAAGAAAGCTGAAGATGTAAAACAGATTGCTGAAGTTCACAGTGCTGATTGGGTTTCCTCTCTTTTATTTTGTTCTAAAATGCACAACTGGTAAAAATATGTTCTTAATGAACTTTGGACTTAGAAAATCCTTGATTCATGGTTTGACTCAGATTCTTACCAATGCTTTTATTAGCTTGCCAACATTCATAGAGCTCATACCATCTACAGTCTAATCATCTAAAATTTAAAAATGATAATGTATATTTTCTAATATCACTTTAAGGAAAAATGAATATGTTGTATATGGAAAGACTTTACAAATGGTAGGCTATATACACTCCTTTTTTATATTTCCTTTGAATTGTAGTTCAAGAAATTAATCTATTAGAAAGTGTAGCATTCTTGCACAATAACAGAGAAAGAATTATACTCAGCATAAACATAGAAAAGTTGAAAAATGTATAATTAAAATAAGGTCATAATGAGCAGCAGGAATATTTTGCTTTAGATTTTCTCTATTTTTCCGGCCATGAAACAGAACAATAATACCTTCTAATTAAGATTGTTATGAAGCTGAGAATACAAACAACTTCATATATTGCAAACTCCTGATGAGATTACATTTTTATCTAGAATCATGTGACTATACAGTAATTAGCTTTGATTTACAATTTGATTATCAACATATTATGATGGATTTTTTTCATTAGTTACTAGGTGATCTCTCAGAAAAGAAAATTAACTCTTAAATTCAAAAGATAAGGAATCATTATTTAAGAGGCAGAAATGTATTCCTAAATTTTATTTATTTTTTTACTTATTTTTAGACAGAATCTTTCTATATTGTCATGTTGCTCAGGCTGACCTCAAGTGATCCTCTTGCCTCATACTCTCAGGAAACTGGGACTAAAGACCTCCATCACTGTACCTAGATTAATTTCTAAAATTTAGATTGAATTTTAGCACGTATAAAATTCACTCTGAAAAAGTCCACCTCACACAGCAGTTAAGCACAAGGAAGCAGAGTGAGCTTAGGGCTTTGTGTGTTTTCTCGATGAACTTCAGATTGCCGTTCTTCTGCCTTTCTTCCTTCCCCAAATGCTGGTAACTTTCTTTCTATTATAAGTTTGTGTATAACAAAGGAATCCATAGGATATATTATAAAGTTTAACCTCAAATCAAACACAAAGTGATAATTTCTTTATCAGCTGTACCTAAATACCAGCCCAGGCCAGCAAATCTCTGGACTGTCCAAGAAGCACCAACATTTGTGCGAGAATGACATTCAATAGAAGGCACACTGCTTATAATGGCCTATGAGTTTGCATGCAATCTGTTTCCTGCAGATCTACCATCACCAGCACCTCTCTGATCTTCCTTCCTGATAATTCTCTGATAATCATTCCACTCCATTCGTCCTGGCTCTTCCTCCAGTATTTGAGTCTCTCCTTAGCTCTGACTGTACTCCAGTCTTGAATGATCTACTCAAGATATGTGCAGTAGTATCTCCTTCACTGCTTTTGAGTTTTTGCCCAAATATCACTGTCACCCCTTATTTAAAATTGCACCTCTTAAACTACCAATGTTTTTGATCAATCATCCACTCTGCTTTTCCTCACAAACTTTATTCCCAACCAAACCCCCAGCTGAGGTCACCCCAAAAGTGGAGGCAGACTGATTTATGGAAACATTTATGAGAGAAACTTATATTCTGAGGGCTGCAGCTTCCTTGAAATGGACAGCGACATGAGAGATGTTTCCTGGAGGTACGCCCTCCACAGGGCGCAGAGTGGGGTGAGTCAGGTGAAGAATTCTATCTGGGGTTTAAGGAGTTTGGTTCAGGGCCTGGGCTAGATTCTATGTGTATGCAGCAACAGATTAATTTCTCCATGTTTTCAATAAACAAACTAAAGAGCTTTATCAATGTCTGGGAGCATTCAAGGACCTGGCTTGAATTCAAGACTGCTGCAGCTGGCTAGCTCACAGAGCTGTCTAGGTACTGGGTATAAGCCAGGACTTATAAAGAAAGTGGGCTGGGGTGGTGAACAGGGTGCCCTTCTGTCACTGTCTAGCACATCATACAGTGCACTTTTATTATTTGTTGTCAGCCTTTCCCTGTGAGAACATATTCTCCACAGGGATCTTCACTCCACATTGTTTGCTGTTGTTGAGCACTGAGAAGCTACCTGGCATATCTTTATTAAAGGGATTGAGGGAAAAACTCATTCATTTATGAAAGGCATTTTGTATTTGTTTGTTTTCTTATAATCAATATCGTATTTTCCCTCACTTTCTTTTAAGAATTTATTTTCAACTTTTTTACTTTTTTTCTGTTTCTGAGGGGTAGTATTCATTATTCTAGTTTTGAGATAAAAAATAATAATCCAACAAGACTACCAAAGAGAAAGAACTAAAGTCAAGAATCAGTGAGTAGGATGCCATTAAACTAAAAAGCTTTTTCTCAGCCAAGTAATTGGTCAAATCTGTGAAGAGAGAACCTACAGAATGGGAGGTAATTATGACCTGTGATTCATCTGACAGGGGACAAATATCCAAAATTTACAAAGAACTCAAAAAACTTGCTATCAAAAACACAAAAAATGAAAACTACATTAAGATATCACCTCACACCAGTCAGATTGGCAAAAATGAAGAAAATAAACAATAATAGATGTGGAGGGGTTGTGGAGAGAGAGGGGCACACTAGCACACTCTTAGTGGAACTCCAGGCTGGTACAGCCCCTCTGGAAATCAGTGTGGAGGATCCTCAAAAAATTAGGGATGAACCCACGATATGATCCTGCTATTCATCTTCTGGGTATTTTTCCAGGGAATTCAGAATCAGCAGACTACAGTGAAACAGTGAAATCGATGTTCATAGCAATTTCCAATAGCTAAATTATGGAAACAACCCAGATGTCCCTTACTGGATGAATGGATCCAAAAACTGTGGTACATACATACCATGGAGTTTTACTCAGCAATTAGAAATAATGATGTTGCATCCTTTGAAGGAAAATGGATGGCTATAGAAGAAATTATGCTGAGTAAAATCAGCATAACCCAGAGAACCAAGGTATGTCTTCACTCGTCTGTGGAGGCTGGAGCTAGACCCTGGCCATTGAGAAAGGCGGTCAATTCTCATGATTTAAATTCAGAAAAGTTGTAATGATATACAACCTAAGTTGTAATGATATACAACCTAAGGCATTTGTAGAGATGTTTTGGGAAGGAGGGAGAGGGAGGAATAAGGGTGGATAACTGGGGAGGGGAGTTTTGGGGGGTAAATATAATATTCAGAACTTATATATATATATATATATATATATATTATATTTTTCGTTAGAAGCATGTTTGATTGTTCAACAAATACATTTCTTAATAAAAAAATTTAAGAAAACACAAACCATGCAAGCAATAAATAGATCAGAGAATAGAAAATTTTCAACACAGGAAATCAAGCAAGCCAACGGATATTTGAGAAACTGATCTAAATCACTAGTAATCAGAGAAATACAAATCAAAACTACATTAAGATTTCACCTCAAACCAGTCAGACTGGAAAATCTGAAGAATACAAACAAAACAAATGCTGGAGGGGGTGTGAGGAGATAAGAACATTAGCACACTGGAGCTACAGATTGGTACAATCACTCTGGAAAGCAGTGTGGAGACTCCTCAAAAAATTAGGGTTGGATCCACCATAGTACCCAGCTATCCCTCTTCTGTGTATTTTCCCAGAGGAGTTAGAATCAGCACATTACAGCAACACAGCAAAGTCCATGTTCATAGCAGCTCAGTTTACAATAGCTAAATTATGGAATCTACCTAGATGCCCCTCACTGGATGAAAGGAATATATATATACACTCACACACAATGTATTTCTACTCAGCTCTTAGAAACAACAGTATGGCAGCCTTTGAAGATAAATGGATAGCAACGGAAGAAATCATGCTGAGCGAAGTTAGCCAAACCCAGAGAATCAAGAGTCAAATGTTTTCTGTCATTATTTGTGGAGGCTAGATTTTAAACTCAGAATTGTGTAAAAGGTAGTCAAACTCATGTATTAGACCCACCAAAGACACAGCAACACATAATCTAGGAGAACCACAGACATGTAGGTGGGGGGAGGAGAGGCAGGGGAATGGGAGAAGGAGGGAACATCGGGAGAGATTCAGGGGGATAATCAACAATATAGCATACTCTTTACACGCCCCTATTAAATGCAGTCATTTAATTCTGAAAAATTTACAATCTCACACACACACACATATACACACACACACACACACACACATATGATGCTTGTATATATATATAAATATATATAATATATATGTATGTATATATGTGGACATCTATATCTCTTATAGTGGCATAATATAGAAGAATCTAGAGGCTGGGGTGTGGGCCATGTGGGGGTTAACTGTGGTTTAAGATCAAGTTTATATCATATTGTTACTTTATATACATTTATGATTGTACAACTCAACTCCTAAAACAAAAAAATCTCAAAAACATTATTATTGTACAAAAAAAATCCACTTTCTCTGTTTTAGAGAAAAAACACTGCAGACCCTTGTGTAGAAGAACATCACCCAAACTCTCAAGAGAAAGCATTGAATTTGAAGTTTATGAGGTTGCAAAATATCTGTTAAGTCCATATAGACCCTGCGGGCATCTTAGTATCTTAGTAATCTATTATAACGTGATGATTAGTTTTGATGTGTCCACTTGACCATGAGGTATCCAGATATTAGGTTAGATATTATTCTTTGTGTTTGTGGGAATGTTTTTGGATAAGATTAACATTTAAATGGGTAGACTGAGTAAAGCAGATCAGCTTCCCTAATAAAGGTGAGTCTTATCCAGTTATTTGAAAGCCTGGAAAGAAAAATAAAAGACTGCCCCTCTGAGTAAGAAAAGATTGCATCTGAATGACTTTGAATTGGAACATTGGCTTTTTCCTGCTTTCGAACTCAAGCTTTGACACTGTCTCTTCCTGTGTCTCAAGCCAGCTGGACTCAGCTTGCAGCTCTTGGGAGTCAAACTTCATAATCTTGTGAGTCAATTCCTTATTAAAAAAAAAATCCTTCTTCCCTCTCCCCACACACACTTTCCCTCTCTCCTCTCTCTCTCTCTCTCTCTCTCCTCTCTCTCTCTCTATTTTGCTTTCTCTGGAGAATCCTGAAAAACATATTTCAAGAACTATATTTGATCATGAAAGAAAAAAAAATAGCTTACATTATAGCACATGAGATCCGGATTAGACTTAAATGAGAAGCTAATTGGGTCAGTTAAGAGCCTCTAGGTGGTGGGCTGGAGTGGTGGCTCGGAGGTTACAACACTTGCCCGGCGCAAGTACACAGGTTCAAACCCCAGCACCTATGTACACCACTAAGTGTCAGAGCAACAAAAGCCATGTGAAAAACCAAATAAAAAATTGATTCTTTCTCTCTCTCTCTCTCTCTTACTGTCCTCTCATAAAAAAAAACGGGGTTGGAGTGGTAGCTCAGTTGTTACGGTGCTTGCCTGGCATGGTCAGGTACACGGGTTCAAGCCCCAGCACCCACATACACAACTAAGTGTCAGAGCTATGAAGGCCATGTGAAAAACTCAATAAAAATTTATTCTCTCTCTCTTTCTCACTGTCCTCTCTTAAAAAAAAAAAAGAGCTTCTAGGTGAATTGCAAGGGATAGTTTTGGAAAAATCTCAGAATATAAATTTAAAATATCAGTGTATACTATTCTCTGTAAGTTAATTTATGGAATAATGCAAAGTTGGGATGAATCATGTGATCATGCTCAGAAGAGACAATCTCTGTTTCCTCATAGAGATCAGTACACAAGCTGCTGGGGAACAAACATAAAGGGCTGAGATATGTGACCTTTTCCCCTGTGGAACAAATCGTAGCCCAAAGTGACATCCCAACCATTCGGCATCTTAAGCACTATCTCATGAATTCTGCTTGAGTTACTATGATAGATTAAGTTAAAATATTAATAAATCTCAAATAATTTGTGCTGCTACTTGCCCTAAGGAGATCGAGCACAACTTTCCACTCTTTAAGGGTGGACTCACATAGTCTCTTTCTTCCAAAGAAGTGGAATCTGGAATGGAATAAAACGAGTTGCCTTACAATGGAGATACTTCACAAGCACTCATCCAGGTGATTGAAGTAAACATCAACAGTCACAGGTCACATTGATGGTGTGTAGCTGATGGAAAGTGAGGAAAACAGTACTTCACCTTTGTTGCATTTCCTGGAGATCATAACCACAGAGTAATCATGAGGGAGAGTCAACCAAATCCAAGATAATAGACATTTAACATAATACCTGGCCTCACACCTGTCCAAGTCCATAGAAAATCTCAAAAGCTACCAGCCAAAAGGAACCCAAGCAGACAAAACATATCATATAAATGTTATGATGTACTAGATGGGCTCCTAGAACAGAAAATAGATATTAATAAGGCCTAAAAATTTGAGTTAGGTATGGACGTTAGGTAAGATTACTATGTAGATACTGATTCAACGATAGTGACAAATATGTCACACTGATGGGGGAAGTTGTGTATGGAGCACATGAGAACTCTGTATTGTCCTCACAACTTTTCTGAAATTTGAAACATGTTCTAAATTTTAAAATTTATTGAAAGGAATAAGAAAGCTTAAAGATGATATTTTAAAACTGCAAAATACATGTAACTTCAAATTTAAACAATCTACAAAAAATGTATATTTTTCTATATAATTACTATCTTCAAATGCATGTATGTTTTATAGTCATGAATGCCATGTGATATTCCATCCAAATATCCATGTATCATGTATTTATATATTCACCTATTATTAAACTGATACAAAATGTAAGACTATCACTTTTGATAATGACTGCATCTATCTCTATATCTGTTTTTTTATAGATCTATTGTTTCCCTCAATTTGCTGATGTTTACAATTCAAAACTTGAATTTTAACTTTTAAAGACTGAGTTTTAGAGCAATACAAAAAAAATACAAACAAATTCACATTTCAAACAGTAGGTGAACACTTATAAAATTTCATATCATAGGCTTTAAGAGATTTGAAATTTATCACTAAGCCCTAGTTTCCTTCCAAGTTCCAAAATGTGATTTCTGTCACTATCCTGACAAATGAGCTGATAATGAAATCCAAGGCCCTAACACAGTTCTCAAAATTGCCTGTGCCATGACACTGTAAGTGTTCTAAAGTTTCTCAATCTAATTTGCCCAGATGCCTGAAGCCACACTTGGGACTAGTATTAAATTCTGCTACTGTTATATCAAAAGAATGATATATCTTTCTCTTATCTAATGTGTGTGTACTGGGAAGAAGAAAGATAAAGAGAGAGAGAAGAGAGAATATAAATTGATAAAAAGTTGTGGATCCTTATTCAGTGATAAGCGCAGCAACATATAAAAAGCCAAAAGCACATGTCAAAAGATGTAATAAGATCAAAAAATAATAATAACAATAGCTATCAGTTATGACTGCTTTCTGCTGCAGACACTATAATAAGAACTTTCACTCTTCCCAGCAGGGAGGAAGTTAGCAACGATGTTGATAATATTATCCACCACAGGGGAAAGGGAGACTGAACATAGTAAGGTTTGCTAACGTGATAAAGGGCACACAGTGCGGAAGAGGTAGGACTCTAATCCAGGAACCTAACATGATGAGGGGATACATTCTAGGGACCTAGAATTTACTAATAGAGGAAAATGCCATCTGATCTGGACTGTTTATTGCTAAGGAAAACACAGATTTTTACTATTTCTCATTTACCCTTGAGGCTAGAGGTTTATCAATTTTAAATTAACCTTAAGAACAAACTTTCTGAAATGGAAATGAATAAAAGTAACTCAATTAAAATAGCATCAAAAAGAAAAAGACAGAAATAAATTCACCCAAGGAAGTAAAAAGTCTGTACACTAAAATCCGTAAGACACTGATGACAGAAATTCCAAAAAACACAAAAATATGTTCACTTGAAGAATTGATATTGTTAAAATATCCATAATATTCAAAGGGATCTACAGATTCAATGGAATTTTTAGCCAAATCCCTATGGCATTTTTCAGATAGATAAAAATGAGTTCTAAAATCTATAAGGAACTCAAATAGCCAAAGTAATATTGAGCAAAAAGACAAAGATAAAAGCATCACATTTTCTGATTTTAAACTAGATTAGAACTCTATAATAATTGAAGCAATGTGGTATTGGCATAAAAATAGACACAGACCAGCAGCCCACAAATAGGCCCACCCATCTATTGAACTGATTTTTCATGAGAATGCCAATGATACACAACAGGAAAAGGATAGAATTTTCAATACATGGTTAAAAATCTGGATATCTACATTCAAAATAATAAAATTTGACTTTTATCTTACACCACGTATAAAAATAAACTTGGACTAGAAATTTAAGTGCATAATCTGAAATTATAAGTCTTAGGAGAAAAAGTAGGAAGAAAAGACCCTTGATATTGGACTTGGAAATCAATTTTGGTACATGACACCAAAACAGGCAAAATCAAACAGGTGAGACTATAAAAAAAGAAACTGAGAGTCTGCTATGTTGCAAAGGAAACAACTGACAACACAAGAAAGCAACTTAGAGAATGGGAGAAAATATAGGCAAACCATGTATCCTAGAGTTAACATCCAATATATGTAATGACTCCATGCAACTATTAAGAAAATTAAGATTTTTAAAATTTCAGTTTTCCCTGTGTAATTATAAGTGAGATAGGTTTTTATTTCTTTTAAATAGCCTTCAATGCCAATCCATTGATCAAAATTAGTAATATACATACCCCAAAATTAATATGTACTTCATGTTTCTATTCTGTAATCTAATGTATTTAATCTAATTATTTTGGAATTGAAGAATTCAGATCAATTCTACACGCACAAAATAGGTATCCATAGAAACAGATATATTCTTAAAATTAGTACTTTATGAAAGTCTATTGAAATGGACTAAATCCATGTTCTAACCAGTAAATTACGTTACATAATTTAATTCTTGAAAGAATTAAAATCCATGGACTATTTTCGAACTCACTTTGTTTTTTCAGTGTATTCCACAATAATTGAGGAAACTCCTTCCCTTTTATTGGAAAACACTAAACAGATTCCCTAGTTTTCTGGCTAGATTGCTTTCAATGGTAATATCATAATTCCATTGAAACTTCAATTTCTAGATGAAAAGATTTTGGGTATTTCACCATAAAGAAATCATAAATATTTGTGGAGATAGATATGTTTACCATGATTTAAGCATAAACATTACATAATGCATAGAGTATAACACACAGAGTATTCCATAAAGACATACATTTTTTTGTTTTTATGTACCATTTAAAAATAAATGTTTTAAAAATCATTAAAATTCACAATTAATTCAATATTCTTCAATTCCTACCAATTTATACCTGGGAATATGCAGGGGACAGAGGTTGGTGTTATTTGCCTTTTTGATCCATTTTCCCTTACTCTTTCACTTCCCTACAACCCTCTTCCTATTGGGTCATTAAAAGTCAGGGGAGAAAGTTTGGGGCATACACACTCCATAGGAGGAAGTAGTGGAGTAGAAAAAGAAAGAATTAAAAGGAAAGTTAAGTTTGCCATTGCACCTTGAAATTCTTATTTTAAGGTCTTCCCAAGCTACTTGTCTTTGGGGACTGTGTCTTGGTCCTGAGGTATCTTGTCATAAACACATGTACTACCTGGTTCACCATGATGCAGTCATAGCATAATTCCCCATGATACTTCTCAGCATTCACCCCATCAGCCTTTTGCACTGGGGTTTGCAGTCCCTGCTGGTTCCCTTTTGGGGCAGGGTCTTATCAAAGCAATGCAAGTACAGTTACCTTCTGCAGCATAAAATTGGCATCCAGGAAGCTCACATACCTTCTTGCCTGTTAGTGATCTTGGGCTGCCTGATTCTTAATCCCTCTCCTTTTCAATGCTATCATGGTTACTTTTATAACATCCTGGCTTCAAAGCTCTCTGAGCTGTAAATAGCTACCTCTCTTTGTCACGTAGACTCTATTTCCAGGGATAGCATAGGGTAGGATTGAAATAGCAATTTAATAATTGTTAGGATCAGAAAGAATATAGAAGTTTCCCTGAATGTGGAAATTACAAATTCTTCTAAAGTCCTTTTCATTTGACTCAGAGGGAAAAGCATTCTGTTTCATTATGAATATTGCTTCACATGTGACAGAGAGCTCCTCTTACCCAGGGCTCTCTTCAACGCTTTCCATATTGAGTTCCTGTCAGAAGGAGATTTTCTTCTAACAGCTTTGATGAGTAGTAGCTGAAAGTCGCACAACTTGTCCTGCAGAGTTGTGTTTTCAATGAATGCAGTTTTCAAGAATCTAAGTGAAAGACAGAAAGAAAGAAGAGGGAGGAAGAAAGTGAGAGAGACAGAAAAAGAGATCGATTTACTTGGTACAAATTTGCAAAGGTGAAATTTTAGAAGATAACTCACATTGCTCATACATATTGAGCTTCCCTAAAAACAAAAGAAAGGGTTTACTTTGAACAACTACTATTTAGGTCTATAGGAGGAATTATTGTTTTTTAAATTTATTATCACTAATTCAAAGGAAACTACATTAAAAATGGTATTATGTGTGTGTACACACGAGTGTCTCCTTCTAACAATCCTAAAGAGTTTTTTTTTTCTACATAGCTATTTATTATAGGGGGGATCTGGATCAGAAGACTTGAACCAGTTACCACTTATTCTCTGTATGATAAATTATAAGTTACCATTGGAAGATTCTTTTCATTTCTGATATTTCTTTGAAATGCTTCTATTTGCATGTAGCCATTTGCTTTAAAGGGATGAAAGTAGAGGAAAGAAACATAGGTGTATAGTATTTGTAGAAAAACCTGTATATTAAGGGATTATTTAGATATTTCACAGTTGCTATCATTAAGAATAAGCAAACTAAATTAGTAATTATGGTGAAGATACATTATGTAATCTCAGATAGTTGGAGTCTATAAGTTTGAATTATGAGACTTTGGAGAAGATCCAAAATAGTCTATATTGGTATCTTTTTTGACCCTGTCTTAGAATTATGAAAAGTCGTCAAGAATTTCTGAAGTGACAATTATAAAAGCTTGGTTTGGGCTAAATCAAACTACATTTAAACAAAATGAGCTTTTAAAATTTTGTCTTTAGGAAAACATCACGTGAAATTTAATATCCAAAATATGTGAATTATTTCTTTTACATTTGAACTGAGATAAAGGATCTTAAGTATAATAATTTTTAGGGTGCTTTTATGTCTCTCTATACTCAAGAGGAAAATAATACAGTAAAGCAAACACTGGTATTTCTTCTCAGAATTCTTCAAGTCCTTGAATTTGTCTTTGGAAAATCTCATTTAAATGCTGACCAGTTCTGCCCTTGCATCTTTTATAGAACTATATTGAGAGATGATGAATCTGATTAGATAAGAAGAATGTAAATTCTTGGTAAATTGCTTCATCTGATTGTTGGATCTGTTTGTATGACAATTGCCGTGGATTCGTTGTGCATGCACTTTAGCCACAATGTGCAGCTGTTTTAAAATCATGGCTAGTTACCCAAAACATACATTAAAACTTTTAAAATTATTATTACATCAAGCAATGACATTAATGCAAAGAAGGATTGGTCTACTTATCCCAAGTCCTGATTTAGTGTTACCTATCATTCCTTCATAGGCTGACGTTTTAATGAATTAAATGCCTATTTATAAAAAAAGGCAAAATGCTCATGAAATAGCTTTCGGAGTTGAGATGATCTTAATTCACCAAGTCCTTTGCTTGGGAAGGTGTGTTTTTAACAATACTGAAGAATGCTGACATCTCTCAAGAATCACTTATGAGGGCTTTGTCCCCTTCCCCCACTCTGGGGGAAGTCTGCTCTTTTTCCTATGCTTTACTTTCTATAATAAAACTTGTCTACTACAAAAAAAAAAAAAGAATCACTTATGCATCATCTCCTGTATGCAGTGTCAGGACACTTGGTGAATGGACACTGAAGAAAAAGATATGGACTCTTCCATGAAAAATTTTCCAGTGCAATGATTGAAACCTGATGGACATAAGTGAATATGACAAGAATTTTTACAAAATGTCTATAACAAGTGCAAAATAATGTAGCACAATATCAATTGAATGGTCTTCAAATATTTGAGGGCTAGGGATGTAACTCGATGGTAGAACTCTTGCCTAGCATGCATGAGATCCCGGGTTTGATCTCTAGTACTGAAAAATAAAAGTAAGAAAATACCTGATTATACCTCAGTATTTTTGCTTACAGCATGGTGATTAAATCAATATTGCCGGCATGTAATGATATTTGCAGTATTTTATTTTACAAATGAAAATGCATTGTATAAGTTAGTTTCAAATATGTGCATTTGGAAGACATGAAGTGGAGAAACAATAACAGTGGTTGATATGCAGCCTCTGGTTAGGGAATTTGCAGATCCTGTTGTACATGCTCTGCTCTAAGCAAAACTCCTGAACAGCTATGCATGAGGTTCTGGATCATCTGGTTATTTCAGCTGAAACAGGTAAGAGGAAATCTAGTAAAACTGGAAGAATTAATTAAATGGATATGAATGAGATGATTAGAGAATTCTGTATATGTATTGTAATACATATGTGCAAACTTTTTATTTGCATAAATATATGGTTGTGTGTCACAAAACAATGGGGATGTGTTCTGGAAAATGTGTTATTAGGCAATTTTGTTCTTCTTTGAACATTCTAGAGAGTGATTAGAAAAACCAAGCTGGCTATAACATCATAAGACAAACTGCTACGGGATCACCATCACATAAGTGTGTGCTGTTGACTGAACCATCACTAGTGTATGGCTGTATACTGTGCATTCCCCAAACAAATCCCAACTGGAGAGCATGAACAGTGTCCCTTAAAACCAGCACCCTGATCCAGAAACAGAACAGTAGCCTTCCTCACAGGACGTCAGAAAACTGTCCTCAATGATAACTACTATATTACATTCAATATTTTTTTCTAACAAGTTTAAAAGTTATATGAATTGAATCACATTGCACATAGTCAATGAATCTGGCTTAGTTTGTTCAGCATTGAATTTTGAGTTTTTTCTTGTTGTTGCATATAGCATAATCTATTGTTCTCATTGCTTATTTTAGTCTGTGGGATAATACACCATAATTTATCTATATTATTATAAAATAATATATGGGGTCCTTCAAATTTTATTATTTTATTGTTACCAGGATAACACTGTGGCAAATATTTTGGTACAGGTTGTTTAGTATACATTTGCACAAAATTCTTTGTGGTAAATTTCTGGATCATGGTAATTCAGCTTTAGTAGTAGTTCCAAAGCTGTATGAACTCAGACATCCATTCACAATGTATGTGATTATAAGCTGTTCCACACTCTCCATGCACTAGTTTGGTCAGGCTTTGTAATCTTAACTATTTCAATAAAATTAAAATAAGATCTCGCTGTGGATTTAATTTGCATTCCATTGATGACTAATGGGGTTGAATACCTTTCTGTACTTTTGGGCCATTTGGATATACTCTAATTTGAAATGCCTGTTTGAGCTCTTAGCCCATTTGTTAAATTGATCTAGTTATGTGCTTTCCTTATTGATTTATAGGAGTTCTCCAGCATTTTCAGGAATAGTCCTTTGTTGGTTACACGTGCTGTGAATATTTTCTGCCAGGCCTCAGCTTGCATCTTTACTTTTGATAGTAAAGTAGATAGTTCTTTGATAATAATGGTTCCCAACTTTAATACAGTGGTTTAGCCATCTCTTTCATTAGAGTTTTTCATGTCTTCTTTTATAAGTCTTTTGCAATCCTAATGCAATCTATATTTTTCGTTTTTAGATGTTTTATTATTTTGCCTTGCACATTTAGATCTACTAAACATCTGAAGTTGGTTTTCTTATTTGGTACTTTTTGTTGTTTTGTTTTTGCTGTGGTTAACATGCCTGGAAGGAGTCCAGATAAACATTTTCACATGGATAGGCAATTCTCCTAACATGTAATGAAAAACCTGTCTTTACACATTGCTTTAAAGGGCTATTTTGGTTCTACACCCAGTAACTAGTGTTCATCACTCCTCACAAAGACATTCCCTTACCTAACTAACTCTGTAAGCTTTATTATTCTGATGTATGCATATGAAGTCTCTTGCTTCTTCATATTTTTTAAAAACTTCCCTGTTTGAACACATTACATTTTTCTGTTCTATGTAATTTTCTATTCTGTGACAAAACTTCAATATCTCAAGGCTTTGAATGTCTGATTCTTTGGCTTTGGTTTCTCCGCTAGCTCTCACATTACAACATTTATTTGCATTTGTTGTTTATTTGCTTTCTTGGATATATGGTTTCATTCTAAAGAGCTAATTTTTCTTGAAATTTGTGTTGAGTTCAGAGTTGAAGTTGCCTTCATCTGGGGAAGATTTGTGTTGTCTCTCCTACTTACCAGGAGCCAGACATAATCTGAGAACACTTTAATTAAATACTTAAGATCTGTTTCTAATCTCGAGGGCAGCATGCCTCCAGACTAAGTTAAATTTTTCATTTGAGATCATTTTATATGTCATGGGTAACAATAATTCACACCAGAAACTTATGTACCAGTTTGTAGTTACAGATTCTCAAGGGAAATTGCTTTTAATCCTTCACCCAACATCAAGTTAATAGTGAGCCTGAGAGAAGAAGATAAATTCAACATTATCATAGCTCCCAAGATCACATCTTAAATTTCATTTTTCCTCTGCAGATTCATTAATATAGTGCTGTGATAATTCATATTATTTTAACCAAATATTTCTTTCCTATACCATTGTGGATAATGTTTTTCTTAGGATACTGTGCTAGTTAGCTTTTAATTAATGTAACAAATATGTGAAATAAATAAATTTATAAAGAGGAAGGGCTTTCAAGGTTTCAGTCTATGATCATTTGGCATGGTAGCACACCATGACAACCCAACATAATGAAATTACTCACCTCATGGCCAAGGCACAAATGAAAGAAAAGAGAGAAGAAACCACAAGTCCTTTCTTTTTGTTAATATTGATCTATTTTTTATTGGTGCATTATAGTTGTACATAATGATGGGATTTGTTGTAATATATTCATACATGCACACAATATGGCAATACAATTTGGTCAATATCCACCCCCAGTAACCCCCCCCAAATCTCTCTCCTCCCCAGTCCCTTGCCTCTCTTTCTAGGTAATATATCTACTTCATACCTTTACAAAAATGTAAATGTTTAATTCTATTGTCAAATATATCTAAAAAGAAAAAAGGGTGATAGTAAGGGAGGAGAAGGGGAAACATTGGAACTGAGTTAAAACAAGTTGCACTACAAGCAATTATAAGTATATCACTGTATATAGTATTATCATGTATATAAAAATGTTCTTCATAGGTATAAGAATTATGTCACTATCCTTGTGTATTTTAAGAAAAATATACAACCCAAATTCCCTTTGAAAGCATACTTCCAGTGACCTGCAATCTCCCTCTAGGCCCCACCTGTTACAGAATCCACGCCTACCCAATAGCTTTAAGCTAGGAACCCAGGATAGGAACCCAGGAATACAGGGGCCTTTGGTAAAGACTCCAGATACAAACTATAGCAGAGACTTTTAACTTTTCAAAACGTACTTTTTTCCAGAAAAGACAAAATATTTGTTTTCTAATAAGGTACATTTTCATAGAGAAGCTGATGACTTCCCAAAGATCAGAATCCCTGGGAAATTGGCTATATATATGGTAGAGGAGCCTCAAGGCAAACCAGAATTTCTGAGTCCTAACTTCAACTTCATTTACCAGCCTCCCTCCTCAGAATAAAACACAACCTGATTTTTGATTTTGTAAGATGAGCTATTGTTTTATTTAACTCAGCAACCCAATCAAAACCAGAACCTTAAGATTCCACTTATGGCGATGCTCTCATCATGTTAACAGGTTACTTTATAAAGTGGGAATTTTAACAGAGTACCCACATTTTATAATAATTTGGATCATAAAAATCATGTTCATCTAACAAATGTTATAAACGCCCAGAGGAGTTAGAAAATGATGGTGTGGGCTTCTTTTGCAGGTCATTAAATTACTTCCAAACTTAGTACTGTATATTTTATGGCCACAAGTTGCTAATCAGCAATAAGTACACAGAAATGTTATTTCCCATCATCTTGAGAGAGGTTAATCTGGGAGTGGCAAAATGCATCTTTATCTCATATACAAACCTGACTGAATCTGCAGGACATGACTCTGGATATAACTCTCAATGTTGCAGTATCTTCAGAGTCTACCATTCCTCCAAGGAACACTTGGGGCAGCAAATGGGTTTATCAGAATGAGTCAAACATAAAGGATGGCTCATGAGCATTCATATTTGAATTTAATTTGATTGTAGACTTCAGCTCCTGTGTGGCAGCAGAATTCATATCAGCAGAAGGGCAAGTTACTAGATTTCATTATACTTGCATGCTCCTAGTGTTGATGACAGTCCTTTGCTCATGCCACAGCCCAAAGGGAGACGTTTTACACCTGCTCCTTCCCATGATCTATCCCAGAAGACTATCTGATGACCCATTCCTGTTATTTCCTACTTAGATTTTTATTAGTAACAAATTACAATAAGACTCTTCAGAAGTACATTTGCATTTTAATAAGGGATGTTTAAAAGGGATTCAAGATTCAAACATAAGCTCTCTTAACAGAAGCATGAACAGAACAGATGTTATTGGCAAAGGGATTTCTCTGACTCCTTCTCCAGTCATCTGTGTCCCATGAGCAGACACTTATTCTGTCACTTCAAGGTTAAACAGCCTTGATGGCCTCCTTTTCAGTTGCACAGACAAACTTTCAACCTAGATGGAAGAGTTTTGTATTTATTTGCTTCATTATTATTGTTTTTCTCTTTTCTCCCATGCTGACACAGCATCATAGCAATCAAAGGAGCAGAAGCCAAAAAGGGATTCAGGCCCAAGACAAGCCTGATGGACTTAATTTTCTTTAGAGTCAATCGACAATTTAACAATCTGCTAAAATGTGTCTTCTATTATCTGCTTTGAAATATCATTGTGTAGGACAGAAAGAAAATAAAATAGACCTTATTTACAGGTCTAAGTGTTTATCATAGAATTTATTAAGGAGTCCTTCAAGTCTTATAAGCAGAAATTTGTAGGTGCTTGTAATTTATGAAATTGACCTTTGTTCCTCAGTCTACCTTAGAAGACAAGAAAGAACAGATAAACTGTCAATATAAAAACTGGCAAAATCATTTATGAAGACATTTTTATTAGTGCAAAATACACCAAAATATGCCTGGCCAAAGATTTATTTATTCTACTTGAAAAAATTAGGTGTCTTTTTATTTTCACTTTACAGATTTTATCTGAAGAGTTATTATGCTAAGTGGATGTACAATCTGTTTGGTACTTCCGTTAAATCAAACACTAGCCTCATTCCTTCCTGAGGTGCCAGGTTGAGATTTGGCCCTGTATGGGGTTAGCAGTTTCATATTTATTACCTGTGGCTACAACAAAAAATTACTTCAAAATTGAGCAGGTTAAAAGAAAACAAATTTATTACTTTGCAGTTTTGGTTGATCAGTAAGCTGGTACAATTGACAGTGATCTCTATTTTAGGGTCTTTCATAGATTGTAATCAAGGTACCAGCCACAGGCATCTTGAAACTTGACTGGGGAGACAGTCACTCCCTTGCTCAAATAGTGGACAACAATAAGTTCCTCATGGATTGTTGAACTGAGAGCTTTTATCCCTAACTGTGGAATACATTGTAAGATATTTTCTTAGGTACAAAGTTTAAAAAATATTCTTTTTTTAAGATTTTTTATTCAGAAATTTATTTGTTGAACAATCAAACAAGATTCTAATGAAATAATATAATATTCATATATAAATTCTGAAAATTAGATTTACCCCCAAGAGCCCCCCAATTACACACCCTTATCTCTTCTCCACTTAATGAACTGATACTTCAAAATTAGTGCTTATAATTCTCCAGTTGAATAATAAAGCTATGATTCACTTTAGTTTTGACAAATAGGAGTAGGATTTTCTCTTCTTTAAGAAAACTGACTATTAGGCAAAATTGAAGAGTAGTTAACAGCAGACCTGAAATGCTAGCACAGATATTCTTCATTATTTATGGAGGACTGGTTCCAGGACCCCTTGCTGATACCAAAATTGGCAGATGCTGAAGTTCCTAATAGAGGCTGGCAGAGTATTTGCATACAGCCTATGCACTACCTTTTGTATATTTTAAATTATCTCTAGATTGATTATAATGCCTAATAAAATGTAAATGTTGTGAAAATGGTGTTATAATATTGTTTAGGGAATAATGATAAGAAAAATATGAACATGTTCAGTGCCAATGCAATTCTTATTTTTTTCCCTAAATATTTTCTATCCAATATTGTTTCAATCTGAAGAAGAGGATTCCATGGATACTGAGGGCTAACTCTACTCATTCCTCATGGTGATTTCTTTCAAGAATACAAATGCTTTTGCCAATTTGGAGACTTGTGTTATGTCTGAAGAAATGCAGTACTTTCATTTAGCAAATAACTGAGAATTACTATTTGCATTTCAAGTCTGTCACTGAAGTGGAACCTAAAATGTTCAAGACAGCATTTTCATTCTAAGATCAGCTGTGTGAATATTTAATCAAAGATGAAAAATTTAACTAATAATGAGCAGTTCTGTACCTTTTGGAATTTAGTTTCACAGAGACCTGTGAAAATCAACAATCTTTTTAAAGGTTACTCAATAGTGAAAGTTGAGGTGATTCGGGGGAAATCTAGGGTAAAATAAGCAATACTGAATATATAATAGAATTAATCTCTCCCTTCCTGATGCTCTGTTGGCATTTTTATATTCCACTGAATAGGCATTTCAAATACAAAATCTACTTTCCCATTATCCAGCCACATTCAGGCCCTCAATTTCTGTAGCCTGAACTAGAGAGACAGATTTCTAACTATGAAGTCCTTGTTTTGCTAATGTCTAGGCTTCATAAAAAAGCCACAGAACCCATTCAAAAGAAAATCAGGCTTTGAATTTTCCAATACTTTCTTTCCTTTGAAAATAAAATTTACCGGGCTTACCATGATTTATGAGTTCTGAAAAATCTGGCCAAGAGTGCATCTCTGCTCTTATTCCAACCTTATTCCACCTTGAGGTTTAAAGTTCTGCAAGCGGACTTCCATGTTTCTCCTTAGATTCGCAAGATATGCTCCTACCCTTGAATAGTTGCATATTTTGTTCTCTAAGTAGAACTTTCTTTTCTCAGAAGTATTGTCCACATTTCAAGTAGATCTGTGTCATAGGAATATCACATCCACCTCTCAGGTCCTTCAAAACCTGATAATGAGAAACCTGAGGGAATAAGCCACTCTCCTCCTTATGCTTTGTGCATTAGCTTTTACTTCTAGTCTAATTTTCCCCCTAGAAAAATAGGATTTTTTAGGTCATTCCAAGATGGGAAGCCGCAGGAAGGTCATTTCTTCTTTGGTTCCATAACTAGATAAAAAATCTCCAGGACAACTCTATTGCTGAGAGGTTTGTTTAGGAGAAAATCATCATGGGAGAACAGCACTAGTTAGAGGAGATTTTTGGAGGATCAGAAATTTGGGTGTAGCAAGTGGGTAAGAGAGAATGTATCCACACTAGCTGGGACACAGCAGCTGTGACCATCATTGCTCCCAATCTGCAAAAGGTGCAGGGGAGGAGCTAAACCACAACCTGTGATACAATGTGCTGCAGAGAAGCTGAGTTCTATAAGTAACTGTGAATTGGGCCCAACTGGAAGCACCCCTACTGCACCTCCTCTGAGTAAGGGGAGAACAGTGTCTATCAGCTGCCTGCAAGGAGGAGAATCAGGAGTCTTTCTGTATAGACTGTCTGGTGGGAGGGAATCAGCAGTTCAGAGCAGGTTACTCAACAATTCTGCCAGGAGCCAGCTGCAGTTGAGAGACTGAAACTGGAAAAGGTGGCATGGGACAGGACCAGTCTTCTCTTACCTCAGGGGAATTTGGGTAAACCTGAATGTCTCCTGAGTTTCAGATCCCCAAAGAGGCTGGCAAAAGCCAGCACTCAGGACATTTCTTAACCTGATCTCTTCAGGGAAGTCTCTACCTAGGAAGTTCAGGAGACAGAGAGCTAGACACTGGTCATACACTAGATACCACATAATTCCAGACTGAGAGACCCTGCTAACAAAATGTAGGTGGACAGTGAGCGTCTGATCCTAATGTGTAGAGAGACAACATCAGTGAACATAGTTCCAAATTTTCATGAAGAATCTTTTTGCTCTTATATAGATTTAATGTATCCCTATAAAGATACCTATGTCATTCTTTACAGACATAGAGAAAGCAATTCTCAAATACATTTGGAGCAATAAGAAACCTAAAATTTCCAAAACACTATTAAGCAAGAAAGATGAAACAGGCAGTTTTGCCATACCAAATCTAAAACTATACTGTAAAGCTGTAGTAACGAAGACAGAATGGTACTGGTATCAAGACAGGAAAGAAGATCAATGGAATATAATAAAAGTCCCTGAAACAAATCCTCAAATCTTTAAACATCTGATTTTTGACAAAGGGGGACAAAATATTACATGGAAGAGAGACAGCCTTTTCAACAAATTGTGCTGGACAAACTGGACAGCCACTTGCAGAAAGTTGAAATTAGACTCATATCTTTCTCCTTGCATGAGAATCAAATCAAAATGGATTAAGGAGCTAATAGGAATTAAACCATCTACCTTGAAATTGATAGAAGACAAATTAGGTCCAACACTTCAGTTTTTGGGAGTAGGCAAAGACTTTCTCAACATGTCTCCTAAAATGAAGGAAGTAAAGTCGAAAATCAGTGAATAGGATGCCATAAAGATAAAAAGCTTTTGTACCACCAAGGAAACAATCAAAAGAGTCAAGAGGTTTCCTACAGAACTGGAGAGAATCACGGGCTATGATTCCTCTGACATGAGCCTCTTATCCAGAATCTACAAAATCCTCAAAAACCTCAACTACAAAATCACAAACACTCCAATTAATAAATGGGCCAAAGAGCTAAATAGAAATTTCTCAACAGAGAAGATTGATAAAGCCACTGAATACATGAGAAAGTGCTCCAAATCACTAGTAATCAGAGAAATGCAAATTAAAACTACATTAAGATATCACCTCACACCAGTCAGAATGGCAAAAATGAAGAAAACAAACAATAATAGATGCTGGAGGGACTGTGGAGAGATAGGCACGCTAACACACTGTTGGTGGAGATGCAGACTGGTACAGCCCTCTGGAAAGCAGTGTGGAGAATCCTCAACAAACTAGGGATGAGCCCACCATATGATCCTGCTATTCCACTCCTGGGTATCTTTCCAGGGGATTTACAATCAGCACATTATAGTGACACAGCAATATCTATGTTCACAGCAGCTCAATTTACTATTGCTGGACTATGGAAACAACCCAGCTGTCCCTCACTGGATGAATGGATCCAATAACTGTGGTACATATATACCATGGAGTTTTACTCAGCAATTAGAAACAATGA
>PVKS010002113.1:0-32456 GCA_004027875.1 Aplodontia rufa
AGCCCTTCTATGGTTAACTGTTCCCCTACTGTAATACTGCTTAGGGACCCCAACTATTTCCCTATTCAACCCCAATACCCTCTATCCACAGCTGCTTTAATTGGCTTACAACCCATCATACAAGACCTTCAAAAAAAAAGGATACATCAGACCCACCCACTCTCCCTTTAACACCCCCATATTGGCGGTAAAAAAACCAAACAGCTCTTATAGATTGGTACAGGATCTCTGCCTCATAAATTCCTCTGTTAAGCCCATCCATCCACTGGTTCCCAATCCATACACCCTCCTCTCTCAAATTCCCGTGACCTCCACTCACTTCTCTGTGATAGATCTGAAGGATGCTTTCTTCTCCATTCCACTTGCACCTGAATCCCAGGACATTTTTGCCTTTACCTGGACAGACCCTAAAACCAGACATTCCCAACAACTCACATGGACTGTACTTTCCCAGGGATTTCAGGATAGCCCTCATCTCTTTGGGCAAGTCCTAGCGACTAATCTGAGAGACTTTCACCCAACCTGCTCCGATTCCACCCTTCTTCAAAATGTAGATGATCTCCTCCTGTGTAGCCCCTCTGCAGAAACCTCTAGGGAAGATACCATTAAGCTACTGAACTTTCTGACCTGCAAGGGCTACTGTGCTTCCCCACGGAAGGCCCAAATATCCTCTCCCACAGTTACTTACCTCGGCTTTTCCATCCCTCAAGGAAAAAAGCTATGACCTCATACAGAAAACATCTTATCAACTCCCTTCCTACACCAAAAACAAAGTCAGAAATCTTATCTTTTCTGGGCCTGGTGGGCTATTTCAGGGCCTGGATCTCCAATTATTCCCTCCTAGACAGACCCCTATATGATATGGCAAAGGGCCCCTTACACGAGCCATTACCCTTTTCTGTGGGGTGGCCTTTTCAAATACTAAAGAGGGCCCTCCTGCGAGCTCCAGCTTTATGTCTGCCTGACCTAATGCGGCCCTTCCTCCTTTGTGCATGAAAAGGGTGGTCAGAGCTTGGGCGTTCTTAGACAAAACTATGGACCCACTTTTGCCCCAGTGGCATATCTCTCCAAACAGCTAGATCCCACTGTTAGGGGATGGGCCCCATATTTATGCGCCCTGGTGGCAGGACATGATCTTCAAAAGAAGGCCCACAAACTCACCTTTGGGTCCCCCCTCACTATCCTCTCACCACACCATCTAAAGGACTTATTAACCTACAAGGGACTACAGTCCATCCCCCCTTCCAGAATACTCTCTTTACTCGTTTCCTTCCTTCAAAACCCTACAATATCACTTAGGGCCTGCCCCCCTTAAACCCTGCTTCATTACTCCCCATTTCTACTGCCCCAGCTGACTCCCCTGTGCATAATTGCACCAAAGTTCTAGAAACCTTCCTACCTTGCCCCACCTCTATCTCTGAGGGTTCTTTACCCCAACCTGACTTCACCTGGTTCTCGGATGGGAGTTCGTTCATACAGGATGGAATACGGAAGGCAGGATATGCCGTTGTTTCTCTCTTTTCTGTAATCGAGGCCAAACCCCTCCCACCTAATACCACTAACTAGCAAGCTGAACTTATTGTGGCCACTAGGGCTTGTGAACTGGCAGCAGGAAAAACTCTATCCCTATATACAGACTCTAAATATGTTTTCCATACTCTCCTGTCTCACACTGACATTTGGAAAGAAAGAGGTCTATTAACATCCAAAGGCACTTCCATCACTAATTCCAGGCTCATTTCTCATCTGCTCGAGGCCTCCAGGTTACCCTCCAAACTTGGAATCACCCACTGTAAGACTCATCAACCTGATTCTTCCCCCACTACTGTCAGAAACTCCAAAGCCGACCATGCTGCATGAGCAGCTGCCCTCCAGACACCTGTTCCTCCCCCTATACTTGTACTTACATCTCCCAAGGAACCACATGAACACCTTTTCCACTTCCTCCACTCCTTATTTCATTCCAGCCCACAAAGCCTTGAGGTCTTCGTCCGCTCCTTCTTTCCTCTCTCTGAAGAAGATAAGACTCTTTTGCGGTGCATTTCTGCAACCTGCCACATCTGCCAACAAACAAATTCCATCACACCTTTACGACCTAAGCCCTTTCCTGCACACCAGACTCACGGACACACCCCTGCTGCAGACTGGCAGCTTGATTTCACCAATATGCCCAAAGTCAAACATATAAAATATCTCCTGGTGTTGGTAGACACGTTCTCAGGCTGGGTCGAGGCCTTCCCCACCTCCAACAAGAGGGCCTCTACCATGGCCAATATTCTGATGACCCAAATCATTCCCAGGTTCGGGATGCTGACCTCCCTCCAGTCAGACAATGGCCCAGAACTCATCTCACAAGTTACCCAGTCCATAGCCCAGGCGCTATCCTTCCCTTGGCACTTTCACTGTCCCTACCGACCCCAGGCATTGGGTAAGGAGGAACGAACTAATCGCACCCTTAAGGAAGTACTTACTAAACTGACAATGGAACTCAGCATGGATTGGGTTAAACTGTTTCCTCTGGCACTCCTCCACTTATGGGCTCTGCCAAAAAGGCCTTCCCTTCTCTCTCCTTTTGAGATCATGTACGGCCGCCTTCTCCTTCCTCCTGGCATATCTCCAAAACCATGGCCCTTACCTAATCAGTACGCCCTACCCCTCCTCTTTCAGCTCCGGGCCGAACTGTGGAAACATCAGGACTGGCTCCTCCCTGACCGCAGCCTCTCCCAAAACCCTTTTCCTTTGACACCTGGCCAATCTGTATATTTTAACCCCCTGGGGGAAAAAAAACCCTCTACAACCAAAATGGGAGGACCCAGCACAGGTCATCCTGTGTACCCCGTCAGCTGCCAAATTAGCCCTCCCACATAACCAACTAACCCCTTGGATTCATATTTCCAGGCTAAAACCAGCGGAGCCCACCGGTACTGCCAACTCACCATCCTCTGAGCCTCCACCAGCCTACCAGCCTACATATACCTGCACCCCATCCCCCTCTAACCCCCTGCGCCTTCACATCTCACGTACTCATTCTCCTCAACTTCCCCCTATCACGGAAGATGAATCTCCTTGATCTAGCACCTAGTCTCTGGATACTCCTCAGTTGCATAGTCGGCCCCATTCAGCCCTCTACACACCCCTCCATAACTCTATACAAGTTTATTTTACAGGAAAAATACTGTGAACAGGGCATCGACAGAGTCCGCACTATAGACACCAAGACCTGCTACGCCCATCATTGCTCCTCTATTTCCCTCATTCTATCCCCCTCCAAAATCCTTAACCCCACCACTTGGAATTGGCCTTTCCTCTGCCTAGTAAAGGATCAAATACAAGAATATTGCCAACACTGGGAAGATATTTATGGAGGTTGCCCCTACTGGTTCTGCAAAATTCACTCATATTCGGGCTGGGGAGCCAAACCAAGTTTCTTCCACAAAAACGGTGATGGGCCCACTAAATCCAACCCCTACTTTACCTTTGAGATAAAAAATCCTAAAGACAATTTTTGGAATGACCTCATTGACATCGCTGTCTATGCACAGGAGTATGCCGCCAGACCCACTGGGTGGATGTCCATAACCCGAATCCTTACCACTCCACCCAAGATGACAGTACATGTTGTCGACCACATTTAAAAGTCAGAGACACATCTCCAAAACCTTATCAACAGCCAACCCCAAGACACCTCGAGCCCCAGGATACTCCCCACATGGCTTAACATACTACACCAGACCCTACAATTCCTAAATTCCTCCATCACCTCAGAGCCAGTTTCACAATGCTTCCTTTGCGCATCCCTAATCTGCCCCCTGTTAGCAGCTGTCCCCCTGGCAGCTGACGACTCCATTCCCACCACTTACAATTTTTCATCTATGGGCCAACCCCTGTACATCACCCATCTCCCCCTCTGGGAGAGCCACTCACCTAACACCTCCTTCCCTTACATCTGCCTTCACCCACCAACGACCAAACCTCTCTCTCAATGCTCAGCCAACTTCACCATCCCCACACAACCGACCTTCATGCAACCAGGACATTACCTATGGTGAAATGGCTCACTCTTCACCTCCACCCAAAATGTCACAGATAACTGCTTTCTGGTCATGGTGGTTCCCCAGTTGTCCCTGGGGAACTCCCCCACTCCCGTACCCGCAGGGCAATCTTCTTACTGGTCTTAATGGGCCTCACCCTAGCCACCTCTGTCACTGGTCTCGGGCTGTCCGGTGGAGCCTTGGGACACTCCCTCTGGGCATCTGAGGACCTCCAACAAAAGCTACAGGCTGCCCAGGACACCACTGCCAATGGGCTCGCTCCAATGGCAAGTAACATCCTTGGCACAGGTAACAATACAGAATCACCGAGCCATCCATCTGCTGATAGCCGAAAAGGGAGGTACATGCTTATTCCTCAGGGAAGAATGCTGCCATTATGTCAATGAGTCAGGCCTTATTGAACAAAACATCCTCAAGCTACAAGAGCTATCCGCTCAACTACTTAAGCTGGCCCCTTCCAAATCTCTCATGGACCTCTTACAGTCCCCTTTTGTCACGTATGCTTTACCTTTTGTAGGTCCGCTCGTTGGAGTCCTCCTCTTTTGCTCTTTCCTGCCCTGTATCACAAAATTTCTCCAAATCCAACTACAAAAAATTTCTAATCAGACTTTTAATCAGCTTCTCCTTAGGGATTATCAGACACTCGACACAGAGGATACCTCACCACCATAGACCCCTCCTGGTCGCAATGGACACGGATTTCAGCCTTAAAATCTGTCAGTTCCTAACAACCCTCAGAGAAGGCAGCTGGCTCATGACACCCATCTACAATTCCACGGACTGGATTAATAATATCCAGAACCTATGGCTCCAAGGAACATTCAGGGAATTCACAACTGGTGACATCACTTTCTGCACCACCTGGGTCTGCGTCCTGCTGTCCCTACTCCTCCCTTGCCAAAAACCCCCTTTCTCGTCGCCCCAGTTCAGCAGGAAGTAGCCAGATAGAGCGACGCCCTTTTTCATATCAAAACAAAAGGGGAGGAATATTGGGTGATGCAAGGACCCCCCCTCAAGATGGCGCTTAAGGACCTTCTCTTCTGGATCCTAACCTTCCCGCGGGCGCGAACATGCACCCAATAGTGTCCCTACACACCCCTCTCCGTGACCACCGGCCAATCAGTACCTGTCCCCTGTCCTTGGCCACCTAACCCCCATGGAAACCCTATCCAGACCTATAAAAGTGTTTGCATTCTCTCAAGCTCTCTCTCTCTCTCTCTCTCTGCCGCTCTCCCACCTGCAATAAAGCCTCCAACGGCTAGCCGGTGTCTGTGTGTGTTTTGGTCCTTTCATTCCCCACCTAGTGCTCTGAGGAAGGAGTAATATTCAAAGCCTCATTTAGCATTTTTCTTTTCTCTCCATCCACCCTTAAGTAGATCCAGTACTCGATGAAACTCATGAAGTGAGTGTCTTGCCTCTCCTATATGTGACTGACTTTTAAGGAAATTTAGTTGCTATTGCATGACTTTTTCCTTTTAAACTAGGTATTTAACCCAGAGGCACTTATCACTGGGCCACATCTCCATGACTTTGTATTTTTCATTTTGGAACAGGGTCTTGGTAAATTGCTTAGGGCCTTGCTAAATTGCTGAGGCTGGCCTGGAATTTAAGATCTTCATGCCTTAGCCACCCAAATCACTGGGATTATATACGTGTGCCACTGCCTGGTACTCTTTGCTGATTTCTATTTGTTCAGTTAGTTTGGAAGTTAAATTCTAACTTCTTTCCCCAATAAATTAAGAAAAATATTGCACCTATTGAAATACAAATGGATTGAGCTCATAATTAAAACAAAACAAGGTGAGCTGAGGGGAAAATCAGGTTATGTAGTTGGAATTTGGGGTCCATAAAAAGGAAATTGGTCCTTTTTCTTTAAAAGAACAAAGAGCAGAGTCTGGCTGTTCCAGATAAGCATGTGCATATAGACCTGACATCCCCCCCATCCACCTGCTACCAAGCAAAGGTGCTACATTCCTTAATAAAAGGACACTGACAGAATCTGCTGATAAACATGCTCAGGGGCACAGATCAGAGACCACTTCACTGCCCATGCTTCTAGGTATGGGATAAGAGAGACAACTGAGAGAATGTAAGAGGGAAACACAGGGGCTCCTTAGGCCTCCTCTCTCTGAGGCCTCCTGCTCCCACTCTGGGAGAAGTCTGCTCAGCTCCCTGTGCTCTGCTTTCTATTATTTTCTTAAAATAAAATCTGTCTGCGATGCTTGCCTTGGCCTCCCTCAGGTTTCATTCTTCTGACTCCTGGAGGACACTAACCAGGAAAGGCATCAAAAGGATCTTTACCAATGTAAATAAGGTACGGACCATGATGATATCACAGGAGATTAAGGTGAACCCCAAATCCAAATAGAATCTCCTTATTGTAAAGAAAGAAGCAAATGGAAGAAATAAAGGAAAAAGAGAGTGGTGGCTCAACAGTAATAGATTTATTGGGGAGAAACATGCAGAAGGGGAGCCCAGCAGATCCTGAGGCCTTTCTGCTTAAAGCATGGGATAAATATAAGGGGTGTGGGGGGGGGAAGGAGGGGATTAGGGCATTGCTAGGGACTTTTCAGGGAAGAGTCCTTTCTTATAATGATGGAATGTTAGGTGTTTTTTTGTTTTGTTTTGTTTTGTTTAGCATGGTGGTGGCCTGTTGTCTGGAGTTTACAGGGCAGGTGACTCAGTGACCATGAGGTGACCCATTCTAAGGTGGAGGATATGTTCCAAAATGGCATTGCCTAGTTAAAGATAAACCAACACTTGTTCATGCCAAAGATAACAAATAAAAATTAAAAATCAGATACTGAAGTGGTAAGGACAGATTTTCTTCAGTAATGAACTATTACAATTGAAAAATGATGCATCATGAATCAAGCTCAAATTATCTGTTTTTGTTTTTGTTTTGTTTTTTTAAGAGAGAGGGACAATGAGAGAGGGAGAAAGAGAGAATCAATTTTATTTAGTTTTTCATGTGGCTTTCATTGTTCTGAGACTTCATTGTGTACGTGGTGCTGGGGTTTGAACCCACATCCTCATGAATGCCAGGCAAGTGCCATAATCACTGAGTCACCACTCCAGCCCCAACTTTATCTGTTTTAAAGAGAAAATGAGGGCAGGGGATGGTGGGAAAGACAGTCAATGAGCAGAAATAGGGCTGCAGATGTAACACAGTAGTGGAGCAGCTTTTATAAAACACACAAGGCCTAGGACTCAGTTTCCAGCTGGTACTAGGAGGGCAAGCAGCATTTGTTTAAGTGCTAACTGATGCAGGTCAAAGTTAGGATCCTACTCCTACCCTCCCACAGAGACTGGGAGACAGGTGCCATATCTTCAGGTATCTGCTGAAACAATTTTTCTTTCTTTCTTACTTTCTTTCTTTTTTCCACATAGGAATTTGGGAATTTGGGACTTGAGAATTCAGGTACCATACCAGGCCTTGAGCTGTTAAATATTCTGCTTGTGTTTGTTTAAATCTATTAACGAGGGCGGGAGGAGTGGGAATGGACAAATTTGTACTGAAATTCTGCAGTTTTTAATACCAAGTCTGAAGACTAGTTGAGAAGAAAACTCAGAGTAGCCTGACTGACTGGAATTTGGTCAAGGAAAGATTTTTGTCATAAGAGACAGACACAAATTTAAGAAAGCCACATGAAGATAGAGGCAGAGATTAGAGACATGTTACAAACAAAGGAATACCAGGAGCTAGCAGAGGCCAGGAAGCGTCCTTCCCTAGAACCTTTGGAAGGAATGTGGCTCTGCTGTCACCTGTGACCTCCATCCTGCCCCCTATTCCAAGCATCAAACCCAAGGCCTTGCATGTGTCAGCATATGCTTTACCACTGAGAAAGTCTCCATGTTAGAGGACAGACAAGTGAATGGTGGGAATGCAAGGTTAAGAGAATAATTGTATAAAATGTGCCTATCCAACATACTCTCTTTTCAAAAGGCACTTTGCCTGCAGGAGAGCCTGCCTGGTCTAGGTAAGCAGGATGTGTCACATTCCTCAGCAAAATACCTGTTGTCTGCAGAGGAACTGCCAGCCCAAAATAATGTTGATAGGAGAAACCCAGATTATCCTGAAAGGAGTTTTGTGACCTGATCCCAAAATTTAGGAAGATAAGAGTAGTTCCTCCTAATTAGAAAATCTGTAAAAATGCATGGTTAAGAATTCAACTGGAACCAGGGAACAAGGTAAACTACAGTTGCCTTGGCAGTAAGGACTTAAAAACCTATCACCTTGCTGTCAGTCATAAGAGTTGGACCTTGGCAGGACTTTCTGGAAACTTCTCTGGAATTGCCAATAAAAGTGGAGTGCAGGAGAGACACATTTTCTCTCTCCTTCCCCAAATTCCCTCTCCCTACCTTGAGAGTGTCCCATTTTTCCTATCCCTTCAATAAACTCTTTACTGTTACGCTGAGCAATGTGTCTGAAATCTTTTTGACTTGATGGAAAGAATCAGGTTGGAGGGGTATCTTAGTATTGCTTCAGTTTTCCTAGAAGACCCCAGCTCTGTAATGCGTAGACCCTAAATTTTTGCTATTTTAAGTTGTTATGAGGTTCCCCTCAGAGAAAAGATCATGACCCAGAATCCAAATAAGACAGTCTTTATTAGCAGGCCGACAAAATACCAAAGAGGAAAGCAGACCATTTGCAGGGTCTTTTTTTTTTTTTAATGGTTCAACATAGTCTTACAATGAGGAGGGAATTATTGTCACAGAATCATGAACACATTGCATAGTGACAGAGTAAGCCAAGGCTGATGCCAGTCCATGGTCTTCCCACTTTGGGTTCCCCCCAATACCATGTTTCCCCCTACTTTACCCCCGTGTTAGTTGGGCTTCTCATGGAGGTTGAAGGTTCCCTACTGGGTTGATAACACCCCTATTCCCACACTCAAGCTGCCTTGATGACCATTCAATATCCTCACCCATCTGCTCCCCTCCCATCATCCCCCAGCATCATAGGCAAGGTTCCTCTTACTCATGTAATAATTCACCCCTGTTGAGGTTATTATTAGCTTAGCCAACTTTCAGCCTATTTCCAGTTGTATTCTAGTTTCCACATATGAGAGAAAACATTTGGCCCTTAGGTCTCTGAGTTTGGGATATTTCACTCAGCATAATTTTTTACATCTCCATCCATTTGACTGCAAATGCCATGATATCATTCTCTCTTATAGGAGAGTAGAATTCCATTGTATGTATCTACCACAGTTTTTTAATCCACTCGTCCAGTGATGGGCAAATGGGTTGGTTCCATAGTTTAGATAATGTAAATTGAACTGCTAAAAACATTGATGGGGCTGGAGCGGTGGCTCAGCGGTTAGGGCGCTTGCCTGGCATTCACAAGTATGCGAGTTCAAACCCCAGCACCATGTATACAGCAAAGTCTTGGATCAACGAGAGCCACATGAAAAACTAAATAAAAAATTGTTTCTCTCTCTCTCTCTCCTCTCTCTCTCTCTCACTGTCCCTCTCTCTTTAAAAAGCAAGCAAACAAACAAAAAGCATTGATGAAGGTGTATCTCTGTAATAAGCCAATTCTAGCTCTTTTGGGAAAATACCAGGAGTGGGATGGATGGGTCATAAGGTGGTTCTAGCCCTAATCTTTTGAGGAGTCTCCACATTGCTTTTCAGACTGGCTGTAAAATCTTGCAGTCCCATGAGCAGTGTGAAAGTGTTCCTCTCTTCCCACAGTCCCTCCAGCATCTGTCATTGTTTGTATTCTTCATTTTCAGCACTCTGATAGAAGTGAGGTGGAATCTCAGTGAAGTTTTGATTTGAATTTCTCTAATTGCTACTGATGAAGAGCATTTTCTCATATATTTATGGGCTTTTTGGACTTCCTCCATTGAGAAATTTCTATGTAGCACCTAGCCCATTTATTGATTGGATTATTTGTGGGTTTGGTGTTTGTCTTTTTCTTTTTAGTTCTTTGTATATTCTGGTTATTAACCCTCTGAGGTATAGCAGGCAAAGATTTTATCCCATTCTGTGGATTCTCTCTTGACACTCTTGACTAATTCTTTAGCTGTGCAGAAGCTTCTCAGTTTAATGGCATCCCATGCATTTATTCTTGGTTTTAATGCTTGCGCTATGGAGTCTTATAAAGGAAGGAGGTGCCGACACATGTCGTATAGTGCTGATCCTACTTTTTTTTCAAGCAACTATATAGTTGCTGGTTTAATTTCCGGATCCTTGAATCATTTTGATTTGATTATTGTGCAGGGTGAGAGGTAAGGATCCAACTTCCGTTGTCTGCATATGACTGTCCAATTTGTCCCACACCATTTGTTGAACAGGCTGTCCTTCTTCCACATTATGCTTTTGCCCCCTTTATCAAATATCGGATAGTGAAAGATTTGAGGGTTGTCTCGGGATCTTCTATTCTGTTCCATTGGTCTTCATTTCTGTTATGATACCAATACCATACTCTTTTTGTTACTGTAGCCCTATAGTACAATTTCAGGTCAGGAATTGTGACAATTTCTGCTTCCTCTGTCTTGCTGAGTAATATTCTAGCTATTCTGGGTCTTCTGTTATTCCATATGAATTTAAGAATAGCTTTTTCTATATCCATGAAGAAAGACATTGGTGTCTTGGAGGATTGCATTGAATCTGTATAAGGCTTTGAGTAGAATGGCCATTTTGATTATATTTATTCTGCTTAACCAAGAAAACAGAATGTTTTTCCATCTACCCAGGTCTTTGGCAATTTTTTTTCTTGTTAGACTGATACCCAAGTTTTGTTTTTGTATTTTTTTGAGGAGATTGTGAATGGGACAGAGTACTGATTTCTTCACTGGAATTGTTGCTGGAGAATAGGAAAGCTAATAATTTATGAGTGTTGATCTTATAACCAGCCACTTTACTGAAATTGTTCATAAACTCTAAGACTATTCTGGATGAGCTTATTGGGTATTCTAGGTATAGGATCATGTTTTCAGCAAATAGAGACCTTTGGACTTCCTCTTTTCCTATTCGAATTCCTTTGATTGCCTTCTCTTGTCTGATAGCTCTGGCTAGGGTTTCAAGGACTATATTGAATAAGAGTGGTGAAAGCAGACAACCTTGTCTTGTTCCAGAATTCAGTGGAAATGCTTTCAGTCTTTCTCCATTAAGCATAATATTGACTTTGAGTCTGTAATAAGTGGCTCTTACAAAATTAAAAAAATCTTCCTTTGATCCCTATATTCTCCAGAGTTTTGAGCATAAATGGGTGCTGAATTTTATCAAAGGCCTTTTCTGTGTCAATTGAGATGATTATATGTTTGTTACTTTTCATTCTGTTTAAGTGGTGAATTACATTTATTGATTTGCATATGCTGAACCAGTCCTGCTTTCCTGGAATGAAGCCCACTTGATCATGATGTATTATCTTTTTGAAGTATTTTTGCATCCAGACACCTAGAATTCTATTAAGGATTTTTGTGTCTCTGTTCATCAGGGAAATTGGTCTGCAGTTTTCTTTTCTTGATGTGTCTTTGTTGGGTTTTGATATCAGGGTTATATTTGCTTCATAGAAAGAGTTTTGGAGGGTTCCTACCCTTTCAATTTCATGGAAAAGCTTGTAGAGGATCAGTGCTAATTCTTCTGTAAAGGTCTGGTAGAATTCTGCCGTGAATCCATCAGGTCCTTGACTTCTCTTTTTTGGAAGGCCTTTGATAACTGTTTCGATTTTGCTACATAAAATTGGTTGGTTTAGACTTTCAATGTCCTCCTATGTTAATTTGGAAGTTTCGTATGTGTCTAAATAATTGTCCATTGTTTCCAGATTATCAAACTTGGCAGAGTATAATTTTTCAAAATAAGTTCTGATAATCTTCTGGATTTTGGTTGAGTCAGTGGTGATATCTCCATTTTTGTCTTTCATTTCGTTTATTTGCTTCATTTCATTTTCCTTTTGGTGAGGTTGGCAAGGGTTCTGTCAATCTTATTTATTTTTTCAAAGAACAAACTCTTTGTTTTGTTGATAATTTGCATTGTTTTTTTATTCTTAATTTCATTTATTTCAGCTCTAATTTTAGTTATTTCCTGTCTTCTACTAGGTTTAGGATTGAATTGTGCCTCTTTTTGTAGGGATTTGAGTTGGAGCATAAGACTATTTGGTCTCTTTCCTGATTTTTGATGAAGGCACTCACTGCTATGAATTTACTCCTTAAGAATAATTTCAGCTATCTCTGAGATTTTGATACGTTTTTTCACCATTCTCATTCGTATTTAATTTCACAGTCACATTTAAAGCTGAGTTTTCCAGGGTATAATATCTTTGGCTAAAAATTATTTTCTTTTGAAGTTTGAAAAATATCATTCCATGATCTCCTGGCCTTTATTGTCCGATCTGAGAAATCCATAGTAATCCGAATTGATCTGCCTCTGAATGTGATTTGGTGTTTTTCCCCAGCTGCTTTTAGGATTCTCTCCTTGATTTCTCTGTTATTCATTTTATAGATGAGATGTCTCAGTGAGTTTCTCCTTTGGTTAGGTCTGTTCAGTGTCCTATAGACATCTTGAATTTGATTTTCTGGGTCAATTCTGATCTGGGGAAAATTCTCCTTGGCAATTTCACTTAGAAGATTCTTAATGTCCCTTGTTTGGTGTTCAATGTTTTCTTCAATTTCAATTACTCTCAAATTGTTTCTTCTCATCTTGTCAAATACTACCTGGAAGTTTTGATCATGTACAATAAGTTTCTTTTCTTGTCTGTCCTCTTTGCTCAACTTGTCTTCGATATCTGATATTTGTTCTTCAAGAGCTGAGGTTCTATTTTCTATTGAGTTTACTCTGGTGTTAGTATCTTCCAATGAGCTTTTTATTTGGTTGATAGTATTTTTCAATTCTGAGAGCTCTCTACATCTCTTTTGAGAATGTCTAGCCCTTTACGTATGTAGTCTCTCATCTCCTGGAATTGCTCTCTTATCTCTTTCCTTAAATCTTTTTTCAATTCTTTGATTGATTTACTAATCATATTGTTGATGCATTTTTCTAAGTTTTTCATCCAGGACCCTGAGCATGGAATCCTTTGATGGTGACCTGTGGGGTTGAGGTGGAGGATTGTTTCCCCATTTTCAGTTGCAAGGAGTGTGACTTAAGGTCTGATAATGAATAGTTGTCTTGAGGGCTTTGTTGAAAGTATTTGAGCTTCTTACCTCTTTTGAACCAAATTCTTAGTCTGAGTTCTATATCTGTTTGTTTCTCTTTAGGGTCTTTCTTTGTTGTAGGATTGGGGATTTTGTTGCATCTCTAATTTGAGATGAGGTGATGTTGTAGAAGTTGAGTTCAGAAGTCCGTTCATTCCCCAACCTGTACTGTACTAATGAACCTTGAGATTTTTTAGCTCCCCCTGAGCTAGTATGAGTTCATCAATTCAAGCACTCAATGCAACAATAAGTGGTAATAATTTGGTTATTTTGTATCAAATATAACCCAAATTTAAATTCCTCCTCTGAAACAAATGTTAGTGTTAGACATTGCTTTTGGCATCCATAGATTGACTATCCCCTATATCAGGCTTCAAAGCATACGATAATTTGACATTCATGGTGATAATTGGTACACAGCACTAACAAAGGTGGGTTGAATGGTATAAACTAGTTAGAAGCCAGGGAGAGAGGGGAAAGTAAGAGGAAGTTAGAGAGGAGGTTGTATTGTCTGAATGTGTACAGAGAAAAAAATAGAGGAGAAGCAGGATTTGCTTGAGAAAAAAAGAAAGTAACAGAACAGAATAAAAAAGGGAAGGAAATTGAAGGAAAGATGAAAAGGCTAACGAAACACAACAGCTGCTACAATCAGAACTGACAACAAACAGGAAATTTTTTTGAAAAGTAAATATTTTTAGGTGTTCTTGAAAACTTATCCAGTTAGCCATCAAGTCCATGTAAAAAAACCAGAAAGGAGGGAAAAAGAAAAAAATGTGTGTGTGTGTGTGTGTGTGTGCGCACGCGCACACGCATATATATATGTGTGTGTATATGAAGTAAAAAAATAAAATAAAAATTTTTCTTGTTGAAAACTTGGCAGTCTAATCTCTGAGGTCTGCTTTCTGTTACACCATAGGGGCAGGTGTTAACCATCCACCTAAGTTTTGTTAGCAAGGTCTTTCAGTTTGAGTTTATATTATCTCAATTTTAGGAATGGTGTTCAGGATAGAGGTTTCCATGAAGGTGATGAATTGAGATGGTTTTAGAGCTCCCTCTGCTGGGTGCACTCCTGGTCCCTCTGGGCTCTATCCCTTCAGCTCCCACCCCTTCTTGGGCTGTCCCATGAGCCTCAGTGTGGGGTGTGGTGGTGTGCCTGTTTGGCAAGTCTCCCCTCTGATCCCCCTGTTCTAGTTGAGGGCTGGGCCTGTCCCACAGCTTCTCTTCCCAGTTCAGTCTCTGAACAGTGGCAGGGTCCTGGTATAATTATGTAGTAGCTTGTTCCGAACTGCTGACTCACTCCCACCAGCTGAAATGGCTCCCACTGGGGCCCTCTTATTAAAAAAATAAAAAAACAAAAAAACCACTCCTGTTTCTCCCATATATAGGCAGCTGAGAGATTCAGCTTTCCCAGTGGAGGTCAGAAGGAAGGTCTCTAACCTGCATTTAGGATTCCCTATCAGCATGAGGGCTTCCTCCACTGTTGGCTCCTCCCCACTGGCTTGTTGCTAAGGGACACTGGGCAGACCCTCTGCTGGCTGCGCAACCCAGTGTTAAAGTACAGAAATCCCTCTTTTCCCCACTAAGCATATCCAACTTTCAGCTCTTCCAAAAGTCACCATAAAGGAACGCTGAGCTCTGTTTGTGAATATTCCCAAAACACACCTCATTCTCAGAGTCAAGCACAGAGCAGTCAAACCGTCAGTCTGCCATCTTCTCTCTTCCACTGCAAGGTCTTATAAAGGCAAAAATCCTTTCCCATTTGCCACAATTGGTCTGCAGGTGTGGGAAGCAAGTGCAATTACAGAAGCTAACCATGCAGTTAGAGTAGTAAAGCAAAAAGCTACACCTTGTTTTCTTAAGCCTTTTGAAATTGTCACACAGTATATTATGTAAGTGTAAACAATTCCTGTATTATAGCTTTTTATTTTGGGCTTTAAGAAGGCTTTTCTTAGGCAAAGGCTGAACCCCTGTCACAAAATCACACAATTTATGATAATTGCTTACAGTGTTAGGTAGAACTTTACCTAGACAATGCCATTTTGAATCTTATCCTCCATCTTAGAACAAGACCCATCTATCCTTTAACCCCAGACCCATCTAATCCTAAACCCCAGACCCACCTACGATACTCCACCATCATGCAAAGAAACCCTAAACACAGGGCTGGAGTGGTGGCTCAGCAGTTGGAGCACTTGTCTGGCATGCTCGAGGACCCATGTTCAAACCCCAGCACCACATATACAACTAAGTGTCAGGAAAACAAAGGGCAGATAAAAAAATAAATAAAGTTGATTCTTTCTCTCTTTCACTATTTCTCTTTTTTTTTAAAGAAAAGAAAGAAAAGAAACCCTAATCACTCCATCACAAGAAAGGAACTTTCCCTGACAATGCCTTAATCTTCTTTTCCCTTACTCCTCTATATATACCCTAATCTGTAAGCAGAAGACGGGTCCCAGACTCTGCTGGGACCCCCCTCCACAGGTTTCTCTCAATAACCCTATGTTATCGTCAAGCCGCCGCCACTCTCCTTTCTCTTCATTTCCTCTGCTTGCTTCTTTCCTTACTATAGTATCAGTAGAAACCTAGTACAGTGGATGACAGAAATAGAGAAGGGTCTTCCACAGGTTCCTGGAAAAAAATGTCAGAGTTCAGAACAAAATACCCTGAAGTATGGTGCCTTGGCATGCTGAATACTTTGAACTGATTTCCCTCCCATCTTCCACACTTTTTCTTCCCAAAGCAAGTCATATAGGCAGAATTCCTTTTCCCCAAGGCTCATCATAGAAATTAGGTCTCCTCTCCCTCAAAGTCAGCTATGAAGCCAACAAAGGTCACTTTCTCCCTTCAACCTTGAAGATCCTCACTTTAGAAGGATCCTGCCCCATAGCACGAAAAAAAAAAAAAATAGAAGAAAACCCCAGGAAGGAAGGAAGGAATACCACACAGAGAGGCCTGAGTTTTCTGTCTCAGTCTGTGTCCATTAGATCACACCCGTTTGTCCACTCACATTTCTACGCGGCTGGCTTCTTAATCCTAAGCATAATAGTTTTCCCTTGGTCTTTGGGTTCATATTTCTGAAGGCTCCTGTGTTACTAAAAACTTTTATGAAACAATTTTCCTATGCTTTTCTCTCATCAACCTGTCTTTTGTTATAGGAGTATCAGATGTAACCATCATGAAGAATGAGAAAAAGGTATCACACCTTTCTCTCCTTATATTATTAATGCCATAGATTGGCATGTTGATTATGAGATATTTGGAAAATATTTATATGTGATTTTAGGCAAGAATTAGGATAATGAATTTAGAATTCAAAAATGAAGTAAAGAATAAAGAGACTACAGGGGAAGGAAAAGTAAATTTTATCAGTGGTTAATTAAAAAAAATAGAGTAGGAGGCAAAGGGTTTAGCTCAGTGCTAGTAAGCTTGCCTAATATGCATGGGGACCTGAGTTTGGGCCCTAACATCACAAGAAAATAAATAAAATAGAGAATAATTATAGTGCTGAACTGACCATTTTAACACAATTTTTTCCTCTTCATATTCAAATTCTATTCCTTTGTGGCAGGAATAGAAGGAAAGCTAGCATCGTTGAGGGGTAATGAATTTGGCCTATAAGGGGCCAATGAATACCACAAATTAAGTTTGAAAAGAGTCATTAGCAGCACTTTGATTTCCCATTTGCCTTAGTAGCAAATTTAGAAACACTTTGTAAACTGCACTGTGGTTTACAGTCTCCATTAGTAAGTTTGTTTTTTTAAAATGAGAAAACAATAAACACTAAGCATGTGTTGTTATACCCTCTTTGCTTCTAATATAATTTTTTCCTGTTTGTAGTATTGCATTTACCCCACGGCATTGTAATTATCATTTTCTCTCCTCCTCCAATTTGTGAATTTCTTGAAGGTAGTGCCCCATTTTTATTCATATTCTTATTTCAATTAGGTGGTGCAATAGTCACAGTTAAGTAATTCACAACTATTAAATGAATTGCAGCAACAATACCATTAAAGGTACAGGCTCTAGAGCTTGGCTACCAAGGAGAAATCCTAAATCTACTGCTAATTAGCATTGTGATGATAGGCAAATTACCAAACCTCTCTGTGCCTCTGTTTCCTCATGGTAATGTAGAGTAATAATAAGATCCTTGTCTTAGTCAGTTCAGGATACTAGAAACATACCATGGGCTGGGTGTTTTCAGCAACAGACATTTATTTCTCATGGTTCTAGAAGCTGAGAAGTCTAGGATCAAGGTGGCAGCAGTAATTTGCCTTTTCTTTCTGGTTTATAGCCTCCCTCCTTGCTGTATCCTTACCTGGCTGAGAGAGAGATGGTTTCTCAAGTGTCTCTTCTTATTTACTTATTCATGTCCATTTGCAGTAAGGGGATTGAACCACTTTATTATATCCCTAGGCCTTTTACTATTTTTGGTTTTGAGATAGGATATTCTATATGTCTTTCTGAATTCCCTGCCTCTGTTGTTTTATTTCACATCTTTCTGTTTATTTCATGGCAATTTCATAATCTATACGTTAGTTTTCTTGTCCATAGGCAAATGAGTCTCTTGAGGGCAAGAACCTCATCTGTTAAGTTTTCTACCCACCCCAAGCTTAACAGCATCTGTACAAAATAAAGAATAGTAGCAGTTTATTAAAGGAAGAAATTAATGAAAAATACATTTTTACATTTCTTTAAAATCCAGTTGAAATCTTCCTTACATAGTTTAATATTGAAATTTCTAGTTCAAAGTTAAAAGAAAGGTAAGGTGCAGAAACAATAGAATCAATTCAAATTAATTCTAATTCTTTCAGGCAAATATGAGAAAAGAAGGACTTCCTTTATTTCTAGTACATTATGAAAAAAAAGATAGTATCTTGCATCACTGTAATAGCATAATCTTTTTTCTTTTTCACTACTAAGGATTGAACCCAAGGGCACTCCACCACTGTGTTACATCCTCAGCCCTTCTAACCAGTTATTTTGAGACAGGGTCTCACTAAATTGTGCAGGCTGGCCTTGAACTTGCAATCGTCCTGCCTCAGCCTCCCAAGTAGATGGGATTACAGATGTGTACCACACACCCAGCTATATATTCATTCCTATAGTTCCCTGTTTCTGAGGGAAGATATTCCAATCTCATACCTTCTGTTCTTTGACTTCTTATATTACCCACTCTTCAAAGCAGTTTCAATGTTGGAATAACTAGCAATAATATCATGTCCTTAGAGAGAGATTGATCCAATCCCTGGAAAAAGGCTAAAGGTTATTTCATATCAATTTTCTTGTTTTAGTATGATTTATACGGAAGAGAAGTCAATGTTGAAGAAATGGCTATTTTTAAATCAATCCCTCTATTGGGATACTAAAAGGATTTGTGAAATAAATGTTTACAGAATCTTTATAGCATTAAATGTTTCAAAACCAAAATGCAAAATACCTTTACTTAATTAACATAGAGCCTTCCACATGGTTTTGTTCTGCCAACCTTCCATATGTTTGCCCAGAGAGGACAGCACAAAGGAAGGATATGTAAACATTTTAATCATTTCTAACTTGCCATCTATGACAACTCACCCTGCTGAAATCAGAAAGGATGGGATCACTTTTCCATTTCCTTAAGGTCACCAAGGACAGACAAGCTCAGGACATACTGTATTTGTCAGAAGCAAAAGAGATGACTGGTGAGGTGGCAGTGACAAATCTGTTCTAGGCTCAGCTCATTTTACTGAAGAATGTGTGTCCCCTTCTGACATTTATCAAAAGAAATTCAATTTTATAAAAAGAAGGATGTCAAATAATAGTACATTGCTAACACTCACTCTGCTGCTGTCAGAAGAGTTGATGGGGGCAAAAAGGGAAAGGGTAGATGGAAGAGAAAGTTATTCTGGTAAGAAACAAACAAGATATGAGGTCAGGCTAACATACTTACAGGCTTGAATAAATTTCTCATTAAGTCACCTGTTTTTGAGATTCACATTAGTGCCTGTTCACACTTTGGAATACCAGTTTTCATTGCCTACAAATGCAAGAAATGACAAAGAGTGCGATGCTTGGGTTTTTTGTTTGTTTGTCCATATTTTGTTGTTTGGATACAGTTTTTCTGAATCAGGGAAGAAAGCTAATGAAACCTGGTAAAATACCAGAGCACCAAGTACAATGGCATGCACCCTGTGGGCAAGCAATCAATATTTCTTATAGTGATGATCTTGACTTTTCTCTGGAAGAAAAGAATATTCTGGGTCAAAATATAAAACCAAAAGTTGTGACAAAGATGTTTGAAAAATGGAAGTCACATTAAAATCAGAGGAAGGAATTCTATCAGGAGGACTAACAATAAAGCTGACAAAATACTGTAATAGGAAATAATATTTGACCATCCTGCATAAAAATATTGAATTAAGGAATAAATTAAATCTCTTTCTTGATGAGGATTTTCTGCAGGACATAAGCAATTAGAGTGTCTTTTAGAAAGGACAAGAAACTTGATTAACAGATCCAAAAAGACAGCAAAGGGAAAGGCTTAACACTAGGAGGTAAAACACCAAATGTTATGCAAATTGACTTTCCCCCAAAATAGTGGATAATTTCAATCAAGGACTGAAACACACTGTTTTTTTTAAGTCTGTGTTCTCTAGTCTTCAACTAGTCATTAGGTTTAGCAATGAGAGCCAAAGGAGTACATATTAAATTAATGCTTTGAATGCATATTCTAGTCACAGTCTCTAGAGGAGTGTATGTAGATGCTATAGAAAATTTAACCATGAGATTGGTTCTTCACTTCAAATCTTCAAATATCTGGAGTTGTCCTAGGGAAGGGTGGCTGAGCAGGCAGCTCACAAAACCTGATAAATGATGGAACCTGCTGGAAAGTGCAGGAGACACCAGCACTGTTGTATTGGTTTTTGATGATTCTGGGTCCTGTAGTCTCTGTGAGTTGACTATGTGGTGCAGTTCAAGGCTGTCTTCTTAAGATGCTAAAATTAGTCAAAGGAAAAATGTTTTTGTGCACTTTTTTCACAAGTAGGCCTAATGTTAAGTCCAAAGGCGCTAAAGCCAGGAACCCACAAAGAGCCTCCAAATTCATCCCCCAACCTTGTGCTTACTCTAAGATTTTCAAATTCAAGATCCTAAAAGTCATGCAGAAGATTAAAAAACTTATCTGTTATTAATTGAACAAAACCAAATCAAATCAAACTTAATAATGTATAAACCAGATCTTCTTGCTTCTTCTTGGAAGATTTTGAGAAGAATTATTGTTATATCGGTGGTTTCCTACATGGTATCATATAGTCATCTTCACAAGTTTAATTGCCAGTGCAGTTTTCAAGCTTTGAAATTTTTCACAGGGCTGGCCATAAACACTTACATAATTTTTTTTGAATACAGAGTAGGGAATAAATAATAAAAGAGAAAAAGAAACAAAATAGGCTAACATACACATTTTTAACCCTTTAGAGCTCAGCAACTTCTAGGAGTCAGAGTTCAGCTTTGCATTCCCTACAGTTCTCTCAAACTGAGCTATGCTACTGTAGCACAATAGCAACCATAGACAATATGTAACATGTGTGTGACTATGACCAACACCATTTATTTACAATAATAGGTATCAAGTTTTGGCCTTCAGGTCCTAATTGCTGATTTCACCTTCCTATTATCATTTTCCCCCTCCATTTCTTTTCTTTCATTCCTAATCAGAGTCGCAGCCTTGCACTCAAAATACAGCAAAGCTGTGGCAAACAGACCAAACATTGTAAAGAAAGATTGCCGGCGAAACCTAAGATTCAGATAAAACTCCGCAAAATCATTAATGAAATAAACACTGGGAAACACCGAAGTTAACAATCCATTCCCTATCCTGCTGCTTGAATGATCTTTCTAAAATGCAAATTTGGTCTTGCAATTCCCTAGCTTAAATGTTTCACCAGGGACAGAAAGCCCTGCTTTGTAGCTTGTCACAATTGACTTATCTATTGTTTTCCTTCCCTCTTCATCTTTTTCCATTGCTTTCTTCTTATACATTATATGGTACAGCCACACAAAGGACTTGCAATTTCCACAATAATATCTGCTCTCTTGCCTTTCAATCCAAACACTTTTTACCCACTCTGCTTTAAACACTCTTCTCTAGGCATCCCTGGCTCTGTTAACTCTTTCAGGGCTGAGCTTGGATGACTTTTGTCTTCCAGACCATGGATTCTAAGACACCTTCTGAATACCTGAAATATACTATTATCACTGTGATCTATGAGTAATTATTGCTGCAGATACATATTGAATTCTCAAAAGTTGAAACTGTTTTCCTAAAATGTAATGAGAATTTAGAAGCTAGAAACACTGACTCTTCATTTAGATCTGTAAATGTAAAAGTTCAGCATATCTACCTTCATTTTGTATTTGTTTCCTTTGCTTTAAGTCACCAGCAGATTCCAGGAACAACAGGTCTGATTAATGAACATATTGTGATGGCTTGAAACTGCCTTCCAAGCAATAGCAACCTTCCTTTCACTACCAGCAAGGCCCCAGTTGACCAATCTCCAGATAATAACCAACCAGACTGCAGTTTGACCAAGACTGCTTAACTGTCCATATTTCTGATACACTTCTCTATGCAAACTGGAAGCTCATGTCAGTACCTGTTATGGTTTCAATGTGAGCTGTCCCCCCAAAAGCTTATGTATGAGACAATACAAGAAAGTTTAGAGGTGAAATGATTGAGTTAGGAAGGCCTTTACCTAATCACTACATTAATTCACTGATACAGATTAACTGGGTGGTAACTGTAGGCATGTAGGGTGTGGCTGGAGGAGTAGGGGGTCACTGGAGGCATGCCTTCGGTGTTTATATTTTGTCCCTGGTGAGGTGAACTCTCTATCTGCTTCCTGGTGCCATGTCCTGAGTTGCTTTCCTCTGCCACACCCTTCTGCCATAATGTTCTGCCTCATCTCGGGCCCATAGCAATAGAGTTGGCCCTGTATGGACTGAGACCTCTGAAACCATCAGCCCCTAATAAAATTTTCCTGCTCTAATTATTCTTGTCAGATCTTTTGGTCATAGCAGTGAAAAAAAGCTGACTAAAACAGAAATTGGTATTGAGAAGTAGGATCATTGCCATGAATAAACTGACCATGTGGTTTAGAAGCCTTTGAAGCTCATTTGTGTGGGGATAAATTTTGCAAAGTTTAGAGGTGCAATCTGGAAAAGTTTGTGAGGCTGAATTTAGCCCCGTGCTGGCAACTTTTATCCAAGTTTACTGTGTGATAAGAGCAGAAAGCAGAGCACACATTTGAAAAATTTGGAGTTCAGTCAGAAAAGTGTGAGTAAATGTGGGGTTAAGGAAATTGTGGTTGTCAAAGACTTTATAGCCACTAAAGAGATGCTAAATACTTTACCCAGAGATAATAGGAATGATGGCTTGAGGACATCTCAGGAATTGGCAAGATCATACTAATCTCAGACTCAAGGCTATAAAAGTAAAAATTCCTTTGAGAAGATAGCAGTGGAGAACTCACACATGGGATCCTAGGGGGTTGGGTCCTCATGCTTGGCCACCCAAGTACTCAGCAGCTACTGCAGCCATGGTCCCAGGAGGCTTAGCTACTGTCTGAGATGGTGGCAGACCCTGATATCAATCACATGGTGTCAGTTCTGCAGGACTGCAGGATGCTGGAGTTAAAAGGTCATACAGGCTTCCACCAAGAGTTCAAAGGAAGGCCAAAGAGAGCAAAGTGCAGCACTGTTGGAGTCCTTGTGGGCACCCCATAAGAGGGCATGCATGGAGATGTGAGAGGGAAGCAGAAGCTGCAATGAACATTCCCGAAATTAAGAGATGACATAACATGCAAGAATAGAGCAGAGACAAGCCATGAGAGAGGCCCTATGAGACACAACCAGCAAGGCTATAGGGGCAGAGCTACACACACACCCTTTGGAGAAAACATAAAGAAACCGTATACCCCAGATGCTGGATATGGAACTATGGGACTTATTGCCCAGATGGATTTATTCTTGCTGTGGTCCTGTTCCTTCTTTCTATCTTCTTATTTCTTCCTTTTGTAATAGAAATGCTTACTCTGTGCCTTTATATTTTGGATGTATGTTGTTCATGATTTTTGTAGGAACTCATGCTTAGAATTTGCCTTGAGTCTCAGAGGAGACTTTGGACTTGGACTTTTGGGCAATGCTGTTAAGACTAGCGGGACTCTTGGAAATGGACTAAATGCATTTTGCCTTGTGAGATGGGCATGAGATTTTGAAGGCAAGGGCAGGATGTTATGGTTTAGATATGAATTGTCCCCCAAAAGCTCAAAAAACACAAGAAAGTTTAGAGATGAAATGCTTGGGTTATGAGAGTCTTAACCTAATTTAGTGCATTAATCCACTGATATAGATTGACTGGGTGGTAACTGTAGACATGTAGGTTGTGGCTGGAGGAGATGGGTCACTGCGGGCATGCCTTTGGTGTTTATATTTTGTCCCTGATGAGCAGAGCTCTCTATCTGCTTCTTGGTGCCAGGTCTTGAGCTGCTTTCCTCCTCCACACCCTTCTGCCATATTATTCTGCTTCACCTTGGGGCCCAGGGTAATGGAGTCAGCTGTCTAAGGACTGAGATCTCTGAAACCATGAGTGCCAAATAAATTTTCCTCCTCTGCTTTTTCTTCTCAGGTCTTTATGTCACAGCAATGCAAAAACTAACTAAAACACTACCCTAAAGACAGGGCTGGAAATGCTGCTCTCCTTTCTCTCCCCAGCATGGCCATATTGATTAAAGTTCCTTTCCTTAAGACGGTACTTCCAGGGATCATTTCTATAGTTTGTCACAAAGTTCCTTCCCAGCTTTTCACCATTACTTTTTCCATTTGATTTTTGGGACAAATGCTCATACCTAATTTGTTAGGATCCCCAGTCACGTGTCTAACCTAGGACTTGGGTCACAAAAGCACAGTGCCCGGCTCACTGAGAGTAATCTATAAGTGATCATTAAGTGAATCAATGAATTATTTAATGTATTAAAATGAACTCTTGCCAGGTGTTCTATTTCGTGCCTGTAATCCCACTGACAAGGGAATTGCAAGTTCCAGGCTAGCCTAGGCAATTTAGCAAGACCCTGCCTCAAAATGAAATTAAAAAAAAAAAAAAAAGGAGCTGGGAATGTAGCTCAGAGGTTGATAGAACACTTCTGGGTTCAGTCCCCAATACTAAAAAAAAAAAGTGATCCTTCCATTGCAGTCTGTAACCTCACTTGTCCTTAGCTGAAAATTACACCAAAACAACTAATACGGGGAAAAAGTCATCTTTTTAGTTGAACCTGATCAAATTTTAGGAAAGGAAAAATAGATGCCCATTTGGTGGTGGGTTCCTGTCTCCCAGAGTTGAAGAATGAAATCGAGGGAGGCCGAGGCAAGCATAGCAGACAGATATTATTTTAAGAAAATAATAGAAAGCAAAGCATAGGGAAAAGAGCAGACTCCCCCAGAGTGAGAGAAGGGGACAGAGCCGAGGAGGGGGTGGGACTTGCCTCCGGTTTCCTACCCATGGTTTTCCCTCCCCCAGGCCTAGGAGCTTGTGGGTAGAAGTTCTGACTAGATCCAGTCTTTGGTCTGTGCCTGTCAGCACCTTTAGGGCAGAAGGAATGCAGTGCCTTTGTTAGCAGTAGGAGTGTCTGCTTTTGACCCTCTTTACTAGCATTGCAGGTGTGAAATTGATAGGCATGTTTGTTCATTAGGAGCTGCAGACACTTTTTCTCTCCTTGAAAAGTACTGATTTCCTCTTGATCAACCCAAAATTCCCACGACACTTTTTTCCCAGTCTCAAAATCATTTTCCCTCTACCCTTCATATTTCTAGCTGGGATTTCCTGTGACAAAAGGTGGAGTAACAAGAGAAAAACAAACAGAAGCTTAAAAACAGGTATATCCTTCTGCTTTAGTTTGGGTTTGCTGCCGTAACATCATACCACAAACTGAGTAATTTATAATGAATATAAATTCATTGCTAATTGTTCTGAAATCTGGGGAGACGAGATCCAGGGACTGCCATCTTGTAAGGGCCTTCTTGTAGCATAATTATGGGAAGCATTTTTTACTCAGATTTAAGCCAATGTCTTCTCCATTGATTAAGGGTCTTCTGTGATTTAGTAGTTCTTTTTTTTCCCCCTAGTATTGAGAAGAGTCTTAATAAATGGAAATTTTCTTTATAGATGTAAATTGGTCTTACAAAAAGGTAAGGACTGCTGTTTGCAGAGCTGCTGTGTTTGTTGCTTGTCAAAACAATCAGCTGGATATAACATTTTAAGAAGGATTATTTTGGAAAAAAATCCAAATATTTCATTAACAAAAAGGCATATTTGGAGTGGCATAGTCTGGTCTTCTATAGTCATGTTTGCTGTGGTATGTCCTGAATCTCCTTAATCTTTTTAACTCATTGTTTTTCAGATTGAAATTGAGCTTTGAATTTTATACTGTTGCAATTATTGTTTTGTTTCTTTTGAAGCAATCTTGGAGCTACATGGTACATTTCCCATTAGTATTAATAAAGCTACCTTCCATTTACTCCATCAGTAGGAATTTTTTCTCAAATAGTTATAAAACAGGTTTCATTTGAAAAACAATTAAACATTTATAGGGTCTACTGGAGACATGAAGAGGTGCTATAAAAATGTTAACAAGAACAGACTATAGAAAACATAATTTGTGATTCAATGGAAAATTATGTATTATCTATGTATACTGTATTCTTCTGGGTTATTAGTGTAAGGAAAGAAGCAAACGAAGGAAATAGAGGAGAGAGCAGCAGCTCACCAGTAACACCAGTTTATTTGGGACAAATGAGACCCTTTGTCTGCTCATAGCCTGATATCCTGGGAGGGAGGAGAGAATTAGGGTGTTGCTAGGGAGTTGTCAGGGAGGAGTCTTTGTATGATTGTGGAGTATTATCTGAGATTAAGGGATAGGTAGTTCTGGTTCTAAGATGGAGGATAAGTTTCAAAATGGTGTTGCCTAGGTCAAGTTCTACCTAACAATTAGATTCTAACCTTTCATAATATTTGTGTCATGGGAGAAGAGAGGTCTCAGGAGAAGAATCCAAGGAGTACCCAAGAAGAAAGAGAACTAATCTCAATACTAGCAAGGTCCTTGGCATGCCCAATGGAAAATAATTTCAGCATGAACCAGACAGAGGCATAAACAAAGGCTTATTTAGAAAGGTAGAGAAGTTCATTTAAGGGAGAATGCAGGCTGTCTCAATACTAAGAAGCACTGCCCTGCCTTGGGCTGGGGGTCCAACATTCATAGAAGGGCTACATCAGGGGATGGACTGGAGGTGGATCCAGAATGGAGCTGCACAGTTTTGCACCAGTTTTCCTGTGCTTGCATATTTCCTTCACTTTATAAGAGCTTGGGTCAAGATCATGGACCAAGGGCACAGACCAAAGGTGCCCTTTGCTCAAGATTTACTACTGTGTTTTTTGTATCTCAATGGCTTGTGTTTCCTTTAAAATTTTGTATTTCTCGCTTTTTAATCTTAAATCCCTATCTCATTTGTAACTGTAAATTGATGACAAAGATTCTTCCAGTCAAGTTCCTCTGAATCCTCTTTCCCTGTAGTCTCTGTCCTTTGTCCACTTATCTCAATTTTAGTAAGAATCTTGCTGAGTCAATTTAGCAAAAATCCCCCACCCTTGGTATCTGATCACCTTTTATATCTGATATGTACTGATCAAATCAACTTGCCTTACTTCAACTTATTGTTTAAGATTATGAAAAATACTTTGCTTACTCATATCAAATCATTATTCTGATAGACTTTATTTCAGCAGAAATTATGCCATGACATACATCAACTTTGAAGGCAATTTCTAAAATCCATGGGTAACTTAAAACCTTGAACTGACAGGAAGTTGATTTAATTAACGGACATTAGTTGGATAGACAGTGAGACAGTATCCCAAGATAGTAGGATAGAACATCGAAATACTGATTACTCACTGAAACTTAAAGTTTATATCCTTCTGCTGCTCATTTTTATGTGGCTATCTCTTTGAGGCTGTAATGAATGTGCTCATTTCTGCCACTTTGAAAAGTGTGTATGAATGGTGTGGATAACTGAGGAAAGCTGTGTTATGCATGTTTACAAGCTCTGCGAGTCTGCTGCAAAGTACTGATGGATGGCAGTGCACAATTATGCACCCCCAGTTTTCCTTGTGAAATTGCAGTTAGTTACTTTAGCTAAAAGTTATAATGAATATGTGGTGTAGAGTATATTTAGGAACTAGAGTTTCAGAGAAATACAGCTGTGTATTTCTATTTTTTGAGGAAAATCAGAAATAACTCTGGTCTCCAGAACCCTTTATGCTCTTAAACTGTTGAGGACCCCAAATAACCAAAAATACTTTTGGGATTTCACAGAGGGCCCCTGTAAAATTGCAAAGATTTAGCCTTCCATCTTATAAAAAAAGGAGAGGTGCAAGATATAATTAGATTTACTTGATATGTTATTATGGATGAGTCGCTGGAGAGTTGTCATAGCTGAAGAGAGGTCAGTCTTCCCTAGTTTAAATGTGCTTGCTGTTTTATCTGATATTAGAGTACACTGCTGACAATACTTATTATTTTATATCAGTTTACCCAAAAATTTAACCATTCAAAGTACACAATTAATAGTTCTTATTATATTCACGGAGTTAAGCAAACATCACGACAATCAATTTCAGAACAGATTATCACCTCAAAATGAAATCCAGTAACCATTAGCAGCCATTCCCCACTCCCAGATTCACCTATTTTGCATGTTGTGCTGTGTATTAGTACTTCATTCTTTGTTGTTTAAGAGAGAGAGAGGGAAACAACTGCAGCAGGAGAGTGGCAGGGTCCACAGCGAGACTTGCTGCCTCTTTTGCCTCCTCCTGTTGGAAGAAAAGCCCAAGGAGTGGATGAAGACGGAGAATGACCACATCAACCTGAAAGTGGCGGGGCAGGGTGGCTCAGTGGTGCAGCTCAGAGGCACACCTCACTGAGGGAGCTGATTAAGGCCTACTGGGAGAGGCATGCTTGTGAATGAAACAGATTAGATTGAGGTTTGATGGGCAACCAATTAATAAAGCAGACACTCCAGTCCAGCTGGAGGTGGGGGACAAGGACACCATCAATGTGTTCCAGCAGCAGACAGGAAGTGTGGCCTGCAGGGGACCTTCCTACGCTCTGGCATCGAGACAGGGGGGAAAGTTAGGCAGTTAGAGTAGTTAGAATGTTTGAGTCAATCAAGGGAAAATCAGTTCTTTTCCTTTAAGATCAATTTGACATCCCTCAATTCTAGTAAGGAGATGTCTGGCAAGTTGGTTCCAGATGCGAGCACTCCCTTCTGCTAAGCCGCCACATTCTTTCAATTGATGCGTGAGGTACAAACCCAAGGCTGGACCCAACCAGAATTTCCCATGCCCTTGTCCTAGGTTTGGGGGAAGGGAGAGGATGAGCAATTGAAGGGAGAACATCCCATAAAAAGGGCAACCTAACTGCCTCTTCGCCTCTGTCACCTTTTCCCTCTCGGGGAAGTCCGCTCTTTTCCCTATGCTTTGCTTTCTATTATTGTCTTGAAATGAAGTCTGTGTGCTATGCTTGCCGCAGTGTCCCTTGGTTTCATTCTTCAACTCTGAGAGGACATGAACCCAACATCCACAAAACCAGCATCACCATCATTCTTGCATTTGCTACTGAATGGTGTGCACAACAACTCTGATCACTGGGGTCTGCGGAAGCCAAGGACAGTCACCAAAATGATTCTTTCCATGCAGCTCAAAACTCTGCAGGGATGAGTCTTTCATTGGGCCAATCACTTTGTTCTCTTTGTTTAGGTGAAACAAGTTGTAAGAATTTGGGTTTATTTTTGTTCTCATCTTTTGTTTGTTCCCCCTCCCAAAACATTTTTCTTCCCAACTTGTGGCCAAATGTTGGCTCTGTCTGTGGCCAGGCTCTCACCCTGGAGTTGAGCTCACTGCTGGAGCTGTTTGTCCTGATCGCACAGAGTTCACACTCAAGTTCACACTGGTGTGCATCTGTGGGAGGGTGTGGGGCAGAATTACACTATTCGTGGTTGGGTATAGATTATTAAAATGTTAAATATTTTAAATTACAAGCTTTGTCAAGCCTATGATAAAACTGAAGGCAAAATACCAGAATGCTTCTTAAAAGGTAGAAAGGAAAGTAAGTCTTTCAGTGATAAGGCTCTGCTCCTGAGCCTGCACCCTCTGTGCCCAAAGCCCAGGACTCTGCCCTCCGTGCAGTGCCTGGGTGTGGGTATGTGGCAATGATTGGCACAACCAAAACTAGCTTTTACCCTTTTCAATACAAAAGAAAATAATTACCATGCTTCTCATTTTGAAATTGTATCATGGCCTCAGACTTAATTCTAACAAATAATCATGGTCTCTATATCAAAAGATGAAACATCACTGAATTTCCAGTTATGTTGTTGTGTAAAAGAGCCACTTCAAAGTGTGGTTGTAAAAGAAACCCATGGAAACATGACTTGGTGTTTTCATGGATTCATACTCTGCCAGTTTCCAATATGTATTGGAAGTATGCATGAGTATGGTGACTCCAGTTCTGAGTAGTGTGGAGATCTGTACCCATTAAGATAGTTGTCCCATCAGGATCCATTACTGTTTGGTGGCCATTCTATGCCTTTTATAGTCACCTGACATCTTCTTGTTTGCTTGAAATCTTGCAAAAACTGTTCTAATTTTCTTAGTTTTGCTGTACAAGCTTGGGTGCATTATCTGTTGTCCTTTACTACTGTAAACAGTAAGTATAGTTTGGTGTTCTGTCTTTTGGTTTATATTAAACACTGCATTTAAAGATTTAAAAAAGAGGGGAGTAGAGTGAGAGGGAAAAAGAGAGAATCAATTTATTTTTTCATCTGGTTTTTGTTTCTCCAACAGTTTGGTGTGTGTGTGTGGTGCTAGGGATTGAACCCAAGTCCTTGCACATGCCAGGCAAGTGCTTCAACCACCAAGCCACTGCTCCAGCCCTTTTCTTTGTTATTGTCAAATGTTTTTCCATTGTACAAATACAACACATTTTATTTATCCATTTATCAGTTGATAAGCATTTGCGTTGCTTCCATTATTTGGACTATTAGGAATACTACTATTATAGAAAATTCACTTACAGGTTTTTATGTAGACATATGTTTTCATTTCTCTCAGGTATATACCAAGAAATAGATTTCTCTACACCTTTGCCAACACTTGTTACTATCTGTCTTTGTTATTATAGGCAACCTAATGAGTATGAAATTATATTATCTTATGATGTCAAACACTGTTTTATATGTGTATTTCTTTCTTAGAGAAATATTTATTCAAATCCTGTGCCCAATTTGTAATTGGGTTATCTGCCCATTTCACTCTTATTTTCTGGTTCTATCATTTTGGACAAATCAATCACTCTGAAATATTATTTTATTTTCTATAAATCATTGGAATGAGATACATTCAAAATCTTTGTATTTTTGCAACCCTTCTTGTCTTATCTGATTTCATCTTCATTTCACTTTAAATGTATTTTTAAAATATAATGTTTTGGGGGGGAGGGGGTAAAATCTGTTACACAGATTTTTTTTTTTTTTAAAAAGAACATGTTAAAGATTTTACTTTATTTAGTTGATTAAGGAGTATAGTATATAGTTCCAAGGAAAAATCAAAAGGTTTAAATTTTGATGGAATAAAGGAATGGAATTGTAGATGGAGAAAAATATGATTTTTTCCCAAGTAGGGATGAAGGGGAAATTGAAACCCACCCGACAAGATGGAATGTGCATGTCTATCCATTTACAAAGAGTTGTAATGAAACTCTCAGCAACTTGGCAAAACCCTGTCTCAAAATAAAAAATAAAAAAAATAAAAAGGGATGGAAACATATAATTATTGGTACAGTACCTCTGGGTTCAAGTCTTCAGTTAAAAAAAAGCCAAGAAAGCAATCCAATTTATAATTCTATAAAAAAATTAGGATTAAATTTTACCAAAGAGGTGAAATATATCTCTACAATGAAAATTAAAAAACATTATGAAAGAAACTGAAAAGGAAACAAAAAAATGGAAAGACATCCATGTTCAATGTTGTTCTGTTTTTGACACGGGATTTTGTTTTGTTTTGTTTTTTCTTTTGAGATTGGGTCTCACTATGGTGACCAGGCTGATCTCACATTCCTGGCCTCAACTGATCCTTCCACTTAATTTTATTTGGAAGTGACTAGATGACTACAGTGCCCATTGAAGAGTTGCTAAATGTCGAAGAGTTGCTAGACAATGTATTGCTAAACAATCTCAATACGTATGGAAATCATCATTTATAAATGAATATAATTAAAATTGAATTAATTCAAATGGAGATTGTATGATTTATAAATCCAGGTACTTCTGTGGAGCTAATTGATTTCAAAATGCATATGTCTTTTTTTTTTTTTTTAAAGAGGGTAACAGGGCTGAAGTGATGGCTCAGCAGGTGGCTCAGCTTGCCTTGCAGGCGTGAGTATGGCATACCTAATGAAGTGTCTGAGCAATGAAAGTCCATGAAAAACTAAATAAAATTGATTCTGTCTTTCTTTCTCACTGTCCCTCTCTCTCTTTAAGAAACAAAAAAAAGATAACTTGAAGTAGTCTTTCGTAGGTGCACAACATATTATTTTAAGAATTTAGATCTTAAGTTATGAAATGCCTGGAGCTGTGGCTCAGTGGTATCATACTTGCCTGGCATGTGCAAGGACCTAGTTTCAAACCCCAGCACCATGTACACAACTCAGTGTTGGAGAAATGAAGACCAGATGAAAAACTTCTCTCTCTCTCTCTCATTTTCCCTCTCTCTTTCTCAAAAAATAAATAAATAAATAAATAAATAAATAAAATTTAGAAGTTACATTAAAATGCTATAGGAAATAGATTTGATCAGATAAACAAACCAATGTCATGGTCATTCTCCTTAAATACCATGGCAAATAACACTTAACATTTACCACAGATTTAGTGCACTAAAATTGCTTCTTTCAGATGTGCCTCCTAGCAACCCAGGAAATAAGCTAATGATTATCCTGTTTTTAAATGGGTGATTTGTAGCACTGAGTGAGAAAATGATTGATTCCAAATTATCCCAGAAGTCACAGTCAGTATGCTAATCAATTTCCCTAAAGATAGTTCCATAAATTTTTAGGTATTTACAAAGCCACAGTTTGAAGTATTTTACGTATGGAAAACAATTTTAGAGGGAAAAAATACA